>QLOI01001690.1:0-22891 GCA_003313605.1 Tuber umbilicatum | reverse complement strand
AGCGAAAGAGCTCCGGTGGGAGATGACAAAAGAACCACAATACGGTAACGGGAACGGAAGCGACGCCGACAACGGGTAACGGTGAAATAGGACGACAAAGGAGAACGATAGCAAGCATGCCGAGCAGCATCCCACTATTTTCAACACCATCCAGACCTCATCGCATTTCCCCGCTCAAACAAACTGCCTTAGTTGGGTGACCTCCTCCAACAACTCCTGCAAATCCCCATCGCTCTTCTTCCGCTCGATGTGTTGTATGAGCACCTCGGACTTGTGCGCCGTAACGGCCGAGGATGCTAAACTGCCTGAACGCTCTTGCGCTGCTTAGAGCGCGAGAATATTTCTAGGTACTGCAGTCTTTGTCACCGGTATATCGCCCGCTCTGCCCGCGTTCGCGGGATGGTCTGAATTAAGTAGGAACTGAGGGGATGAATAATACTCGTTATCAGAAACCCTAGACCTCCCTCCCCAGCGCCGGTTATCGAGACACTTCATTCTCCTCGCTGAGAGTCAGGCAGAAAGCTTCCAGAAGTTCGCCCAGCTTCAGGTCTGTGTTGGCTTCCCTCTCGCCGCAGATTTGCTTTTTGGCTTCAGTCAAAGGGTGCGGGTCGTTATTTTAGTTTGTGGATTTTTTCTGGAAGATGATTGGGGAGCGTTGCCCGCTAGATATCGTGGATTAGTTATAGTTGAAGGAGAAGTATGACTTGCAACGCCCTACGTCTTCCTTTCCACAACCACGGTCGCCCAAACCCCACAGCGAAAACCCAAACCAAGAAAATGCAAGCCGCCTTTCTCGCAACCCTAAAAAAAGCCGGAGGGTTGACATATTAACGCGATTTCAATGGGGGACTCAAGAGGCTGAGGTCAAATGACTCGCCGGCGATTGCGCAGACGTTCCACAGCGCGCACGCTATAACCTCCCCCGTCTCTCATGTTCGGGATTGGGGCGGTACGTTGGAGGCTCTAAAGCATATTCTGATAGGTTTAGGATGCCGTGCTTTTAAACAGCTACTGATATTTTTCATTCCCCCACTTATTGGGGGCGTATGTCGGAGTTCCTCCTCCTTTACTGGGACAAGGTTCTCTATTTTTGAGAAAAATCAGCCAAATATCAATCCCGTCGCCAGCACAATCCACGAACCGCACCCATACCACGTTATGAACAAGCTGTTTCATCAGATTAAGATGCCGCTTCGGCGTGAAGCTTTTGAGAGGAACTGGATGGCTGATATCCGGCCCAAGTAGTCTCATGGCCTGGGCGGAATTGGAATAGCAGTGGGATTGTCCAGAGAAGAATACCTACGACAATACACCGACCCTTTTGCCAGTCAACCGGAATCGTGTGATATAACTTGGATTTGGTAATTTGGCTTAGTCTTCACAAAAATACTAACTCGCGATTCGGAAGTGCGCCCTACTTATCGCGCACCGAAATCCTGTTGATATCTCGGGTCACAAGATCAACCAATCCCCCCACATGATAAATATTCCGCATTCTGGATCGCCTACCTCACGATTCAGAATTGGTGATTTAAAATTCGTTGAATCCGTCCTTGCCAACTTCCCAATATACCCTCCCGGGGCTCATGATGATAGCGTTCTTTCGTAAACCGAACCCGTGGTACAACTCAACTCAACCCAACCCGTCGAACCATGACTCTACAGCATAACAACTATGGAATAACAAGACCATGCTAATAAGCAGAATTGGTAAAAAAACCACTAAAATCATGCTGTACTCTCCTTCCCCCAAGCCCAACCCCCCAAACCCGCCAAGCAGCGTTTCCTGCTCTAGATCAACTCCGCCGCTCGCACAACGCAAGGCTCCGGTGGTGCGTTAAGTTGGGCGCACGGCTTAAATAAGTAGGAGTGCGAAAACCAACTTAAATTGGCAAATTAGGGTGATATTCCATGGAGGAAAAGGTCTGGCGCACCCCCCTAGCTTCTCTTATTTCTACAGGGTGGTAAATTTATCCCACAGTCTGTCTTACTTATAAAACAATATTTCTTGGAATCTACTGTATCCATACACCAATAAGTTGTCCCTGCTTCTTACTCATGGAAAACGATTTTGTAGATATTGAAGTCGCGATCAGAGGTGAGGAAGTATTAGGTTCCGGGTGCAAATTCGACAATTTGTGATTGGAAGAGTTATCCGGACCAGGCTAGGAAAACCGAGTCCAATGAACGCCAAGCCCAACTCGCGATGCGCCCGACTTACCCTTATAAACGAGTACTGTATAGATGCAGCTAAACGTAGATAAATCATCGTACCGCTAGTTTTAATAAATTCTGAAGATTTGTGAGATTTCTTTTTGAGAAATCGATGGCATAGTCCAATCCAAGATCTTTGGGTATATCTCTCAATCTCGAAGTGAGTTCTGACCAATTATTAAATAAATGTAGTTGCGTGGTGTTGGAAAGCTGCGGTGTGCAAGCCGCGCCAAGCTTCTCCATTTCCCATACTGGAGCTTCAACAATCGTGCCAAGGCCAATGTTACCGGTCACCACTCTCCTGACAATTGGAGGCAGAATTCTAAGGGTTGGAAAGCAAAATCCGGGGCATTATCTCAATAGTTGGAGTTTTGTTTTTTGTTTTTTGTCACTAGGAAACCAATAACTTACCAACCAAAGATTTTTGTCATCATCCTCGTGTAGCATACCGTAAAAACTCGAATAAACGGACCCAGTGCCCAGTAGTCCAGAGTTTCCTCCTCTGGAATAGGGGTGAAAGACCCGTCATAAAAATCTGCCCCAGTGACGAATAAGATGGGGGGAAAAGCCAGACCTTACTAGGAGGGGTAACTCCATTGTCCTAGCGCATGGTCCGGTTGTTCGGGTTTTTACCGTAGAATATATCGCGCGCTGGTAATTACCGAGGTCCGCTCTCGAGCTCTTACCGCCTACGGTATCTGGCTGCAGCAGGGGCCGCGAATTGTATCCCTAGTGTTGAGCAAAAATATGTGTATGAGAGGGTCTGGCGTTAGTATTCGGCGTGCAGCAAAGAAGGGCGAGGATGGCAAAACGGCATCTTTGAAGCTGTGTTGTGGCAAGAGCACATCTATTGTGGTGGTACTCTCAAAACGGCGCGTGGGCTGACTAGCGATGTAAGTGGCTCGAGCGCATCATCCATTGCCACACCCAATCCCCAAAGGCGCACCTCAGTGAGGGATCCTGAATCCCTAATAATAACAGGATATAATCTATAGCCCAGATGGCAATCGAAAACCCAAGAAGCATGGATTAGCGCCGGGATTAAGCTGTTGCCATCACGATGCATTGCCAGTTCCCCGGGCCATAATAGGAATCATATCTCTCGAAGGCTGTTGCTTTCCGACGTGTGTCTTGCATACCGGCTCAGATGCTCCCGGAATACAACCGAGAGCGGTGCGTTGATTCCAGCTTCTTATCGTTAATGATCCTCCCGAGGGTGCGTCTGGCTAATCTCCTCTCACTATCCGCTATAGGTGAGGGGATTCGGCGGTCTTCTTGCACTGTGTTCGCCCCCATTCCATAAACCCCCTGTCTGACCTTTGCCAAACAAAAAATGGGTATGAGACTGTGCATAATATGGTATTGGTATTCTTGACGATAATATTACTATCTGATCCTTACGTGAAACCCAGCCACCAACGCGGGTTTTGACCTTGCCTGTCCCATCCAAGCGATCCGACAACTCTTCCTAGGCGACAGCCACCGACCACTCTCCTCGCCCCTACTCTGCGTCGACCTGCAGGAGCAATTACCGTCTACCCGCGAGTACGTAGTGAACCGACTACAGGAACTGGCAGCAAAGGCAGGTCTAGGGGGAGGGGCATTGAATGGGCGCAGCTTTCGGCGAGGGCCAGCTACATGGGCTGCCGAGGTTGGTATTTCAGAATCGGAGATACAAACACTAGGCCGTTGGAGATCTGATGCCTACAAGGCATATATCCAGTATTCGAAGCAGGGTATTATTATCACAACTGTTTCAAGGCAAGGCGCGTTTACCACCTCCGGGTCACCCAGCCTTCCTCAATAGAGGGCTACGATGCTAGCCACCGAACGGCAGGCAGCCCCAGGCACATATTGCAGGAGTTGAAAACCTGTCTTACAGGGGATATGTCGGTGGCTCGAATCCCTATCGACAAGGGCAGCGCAACTACCACCACTGCCTCCCTCTGCGGAAAATAGTGTCCGGCTACAATGAGACCTGGGGGGATCTGGAATACTGTCTTTGTTTCATACATTCCTTTTCCTTTTCTTTGGATACTCCTATTTCTTTTCTACCACTTAGTTACAGTGACTAGACATAAGTCTTCGTGAAAGCTTAGTCAGCAGGCAGCTAAGTGAGAATAAAGCTACCTCCTCCTATTGAAAAATCACGTACACACTCAGAATACCCGTCACGTTACATCCAACAAAACAATGCCTCCCAAACAAGCCACCCGATCCTGGTATAAGCCTAAAACAGCACGCCAAGAGATGACCAATACCGAGAAAGGCATGATCATTGCCTTCTTTTATGTCTTTTGGACAATTTCTACCGTTGCTCACCTAGTTGGACGACCCTGGTCAACGGTCAGGAATTTTCTATCACGCGCATGTGATCGTGGATCTATAAAGACTGCAACCCGATCTGGCCGATTTGCCTTATTGAGTCGTGGAGAAAAGCGATTGATCCTTCGAGCAGCTAGAAACGATCGATCAATGACCCAATTAGAATTGCGCAACCGTTATGCTCCACATGTGTCGATCAGAACCATTGATCGTGTTTTCCCGGAAGCTAATGTACGGAAGTGGCTTGGTCAGAAGAGGCCAAAGTTGCAGGCAAGACATGCTAAGGCTAGGCTTGAATGTGCTTTAGCTAGAAATGACTGGACGATTGAGGATTTTCAGGGGATTCTCTATAGCGATGAATGCACAATGCGAAAATCTGCAGATCCTCGGCGTGTGTGGATGTTTCGCACACCTCAGGAAAAGTGGCTTACAACCTGTATTCAGCCTAGGGCAAAGGGAAATGAGATAGGACTGATGGGTTGGGGGTGCTTTGGGGGAAGAAAGGGGGTTTATTAGTCTCAATTAGGGAGGCAAGAGTTGATAGACAGGTCTATATTAGGCTTCTAGATTGTGTTTGGGGCCCGATCATGCAGGAGATCACACATGATGTTGGTGACCCTCTGTTTTCAACAGGATAATGCGAAGGTTCATACAGCACGCTACACACTCAAGTGGCTTGAGGATAACGGTATTGATTTGGAAGATCATCCTCCTCTCTCCCCCGATCTCAACCCGATCGAGCATGCCTGGGTAGAACTTAAGCGCCGCCTCCACAAGCAATATCCCGATATCTTAGACACCCCAGGTGGCCCTGACCATGTGCAGGCAAGGTGAGACTAGCTTCCAAAAAGTATTACTAGTGGCTAACACTCTGCACAATAGATTAGCTGAGGTCCTACCACTAGTTTGGGAGACCATTCCGGATAGCTTCTTCGGGAAGCTGTGGAAGTCTATGCCCTCCCGTGTGGCTGCAGTCATAGAGGCAAAAGGATGGTAAACTAAGTACTGGAGCTATGGATGTATTTTTAATTTTTAGTTTTCATATTAATAACGTTCATCGGGGTGGGAGATCATTACGCAATGCCTGGGTGGTGCACAGATGGTGTTTCAGATGGCACGATCACCAAGACTTATGTCTAGTAACTGTATCTCTATTATGTAACAAACTGTATTCGTTTTGCGGAATTGGCAGGACCTAGTATTGAATCAAAACCCTCTAACAATATCTATAGGTTCTGGAATTATCAGGCAGGTAAGCAAGAATGATTCATACCTTGGGGCCTTCAGAGCAGCATCTACGTTGTACAAGAAATTTCAAATTCTGGTCCATATACTGGGTGGACCAGGAAAAAATATATAATCTTATTATTATAAAATAAAACTAAAATGGTGGCTGCAAGGGCAAGGGAGTTTGGTTGGCATGTTCTCATGTCTGCTCCATTGTAAGAGCATGCCAATCAGCTTGACTTTACTATTATATATATAGTAATGCTATTAAGTACTTTAAAGGAAAAATTAAAAATAAGAGAATTTGCTACTACCAATTTTCCTGACTTGACGAGGATGTACATAGATGAGAAATACAGGTAGAAAAGAAACCCATTAAACTCCTATACCCAAACCAATTTTTCCGGCAATGACCAATTCTTCCCATGTAACCCAAATCATAATATTCCACTGACGGAGGCGATGCGGGGGTTGCTGCTGCCCTTATAGCATGAGATCATTAGCACCGAGAGATCCATTACCAGGCAAGTGAATCAGACGATAGAGCAGTGCCGCCGTGAATCACCTGCCGTCGCGGTGTCCAACATCGGGGCCCATATCAGGCAGGGGTCAATCTAGCTTGGTTAGGATGGAAGGCAGAACACTGGAAGCGTTGAGATAGAGCGATCTGGTCAGCTGTTGAGTATTGGATGTACCGCTTGTATGCATCTGACCGCCAGCGACCTAAGGTTTGGATTTGCGTTTCTGGCATGCCTGACTCCGCCGCCCAGGTTGCCGCCCCCCGTCGGAAACTGTGCCCGTTCCAAGGTCCCGGGCCGAGTCCCCCCAGGATTGCCAGATCCTGAAGCTGGTGTACCACGTATTCTCTTGTGAGGGGGAGTTGTTCGCGCTTTCCTATGCAGCAGAGTGGTGCATCTAGTGGGCGGTGTGTATCTATCCTGCGCAGTCGCCGCATGGCTGCTACTGGACAACCCTCCTCGTCAGTCGCCGCAATAACTAAGGATATAACGTGCCGGAATGGATCTGTCTTGGATGCTGGGAGGTGTAGCTCCATGTATGATTCTCCTAGGGGAAGGTTGATACTCCGGTTTGTGATGAACCAGTTAGAAAAGGCTGGGCCAATTGCCAAATCGCTTTGTCGGTAGGTAAATTCTCCCACTCACAAAAACCGGGCGAATGCTAATGTAAATGCTGCCCTGATAACTATGCTGTTGTACTCGGTATTGTCGAGGTTCTTGAGTAGGCGTAACAGGTATGGGCGCGTGAGTGGAATTCTGAGTGGCCTAGTTGGTTGGTTGTGATCTCGCTTGATTCCTTGAAGCGTCCGCTCAAGTCTTGGGTCGGAGAATTCAGAACAGTCAAGTCCGAGGTCCAGTTGATACGACTTGATTCCGCATAGGTAGAGTTTCATCGTCTTTACCAACACGGTCCCAGCCAGGGAACAGAGCCATTCGATTAGCCATGTTGCCTTCGCGGGAAAACATAAACCATTGCTGTGTTGGTAGTTCGCCAAGCTGCAAAAAATACTAAATCGTGAGCGTGGAGTGTTATAGTTTCGTCTAGTGGAGGGGGCTAGGCCTCTCCAGAGGTAGTAAGCTGCGATTGGGGAGAGTCCTGTTCGCTCAATATCAAGAACCCACTATCTCGGAGGTGGCTGGTTGGATGCAGTAACTGTGGTGCCAGGTTAGTTATTTTTTCAAAATCAAAGCGTGAGAGTGCGTCTGCAAGAGCATTGTCATAAGTAGGAATCCATCTTGCTTCCAGCTCGAGATCGTAAGTTGTTGCTAGAAGGAGGCATTGGCGGAGGATGTCCATTGTTGCTCCTCGTATTGTTCCGTTCTCTAATGCGAATGCCACCGCCCGGTTGTCGACATGTACTATTACTCGGGTGCCCTGCCAATCTTTTCCCCAATAAAGGAGGGCCTGCTCCACAGTGCGCATCTCTTGGTGTTTATGTGCTCCTTTCTTCGTCTGAGGTGGTTGGGTAGAGATATGGCGAATGCTGCTTTGGGGTACGGTTGGCCGGAGTTCGGATAAGGTTCTTGCTCACATGTGGCGGTATAGGTAGACTGTCGCCTGTCGATATAGAATGCCACTAGTCCTTTTATACTTGCTGCGTCGCACCATAGCATAATTGTTTGACGTTCTTGCCTCTCTATCGAACGTGATGGCCTTGGTTATAGGACATGCTGCCACCACCGTAAGTCCTTGATTGCCTCGCTCGAGATCCGTCTTCGGTGATTCGCTCCGGATCGCGGGAAATACTGCAGCATATTATATAGTCGCCGGAGGAGTGTCCTGCCTAGTGGGGTAACATTGGAGACGAAATTTATGTATCCTGTGATAGTTTGCGGGTCATGCAAGGAGAAGAAGCCCCGGTTAATTGCGGCTTGTACGAGATTCCGAGCTTTCTCGAGTTCCTGGGTGGTAAACGCATTACCATTTTCTCTGTATCTAACTCTACCCCACCGAAGCAGGCAGTTGTGCCTTCCTGGTTTTTTTCCTCTTTGATTGCCAGGCCTACCTGGCTGGTAAGGTCTGTGAATATCTGGCTGTAGGTTCCTGGGTCCCTGTGCTGGGGGAAAACATGTAAAAAGTCATCAAGGTAGTGGATAGCAGCTACTGGCAGCCTTTTTCTTTTAAGTTGTCTCGGTTAATGTCCAGTGGAAGACCTCCGCGAAGATCTTTAATAAGTATGGGGCTGTTCTCAAGCCGAAGGGGAGGTAGCGCTCGCAGTAGAACCTTCCCTGCCACGTGAAGCCTAAGAGAGGGCTGTCGATTGGCGCGACTGGGATATGTCGGAATGCACTCTTGAAGTCTCGCTTCAGCATGGAGCAACCTCTACCGTAGTTCTGAATCGCGGTTATTGCTTCTGCGATATCGCTGTATGCAATTGTTCCATATGATTCTGGTATTCCGCCGTTTATGGAGTCGGAGCTTTCAGTAGGGAAAGAAAGGTGGTGGATCCTGCGCTTGGATCCGTCTGCCTTGTCTGTCAAGCCCAATGGCGAGGCGGTAAATCTAGCCGGTAATTCTTCGTACCTGTTATAAGAATCCAAGCGTTGTCTTTCTAATTCCTTTGTAATCTCCTTCGTTACCAGTTCGGGATTGTCCAAGGCGGTCTTCAGATTCTGGTATATCATGATGGAGTTACGCTCGCCGGCATATCCGATTCTTGCGCCGAACTTGCAGATGCCGAGGATGGCATCGGCCACCTCGCAATCCGGGTATCCAGAGGTCAGTTTGCTCCATCCTGCATACTTTAGCTGTCCAACTCGCATGGTCTCTTGGTGTGGAGTGTAGAGTGGGTAGTGTATTTGCGTATTCGGCCTTGCTGGTTGTTTGCTAACATGGGAGCTATAGACTGTTGGTACGGAGATGGTGTGGGGTCTTTGTTGGGTGTAGTATGTGGAGGGGCAAGCTTGCATTGGCGTGAGTTGGATGTTTGGTGTGGAGTAGAGGTGGGGTGATATGAGGTTAAGCAGGGAGAGTGGGGAAGAGAAACAAAACTGGGGCCTGTATTGAGAAGGGGCTAACGTTTGTGAAATGGGACTCGGCCTGTGGTGGAGCGTGCACTCTCGCTGTGTTGGCAATTTGCGGCTTTGTGGTTGCTACCACATCGGATGCAGGAATGGGTATAACGGCAGTTGGTACTGCGGCAGTCTCGGTAGTTCCAGTTTCTGCATGCTGTCGGGTAGGATAGAGTGGGAGGAAGCGTTGAGGGGCCAGTAATTGGTGCCCCCAGGCGCATTGTATTGGATTCGAGTTTGCTGGGTAGGAAGGAATTATTGCCACGTTGTAGAGTTTGTGAGGGGTAGGTCGGGGGAGTTGGGTAACTGCGGACAGGGAGTTCGGTTATCCGGTTCTGGAAGGCCGGTGAGCGGGTACTTGCTTGTTGCCAGGTTGATCGATCGATAGGATAGGCGAAGCACTTGGATGCTATAGGTTCGCTATCTAGGTGTTGCCACCCGCTTGCTAGGCAGATATTTGCGCCGCTGGCTACTCTCTTCCGGTGGAATTGGAAGTGATAACCTTTTACCCCTTCCTAGGTGTATTTTTCTAGAAGGTCATAAAGGTTCATTGTATAGATGGAAAGTGCTGTGGCGAGGTCACCCTGTAGGCCTAGGGGTGCTATCTTTACCAATATTCCACTATAGGCGGCCCATGCCTTGAAGAAGGAACTCATGCGATATTCGCTCTCCCGGCCGTCTCGTTCCGCCTGCTCAAATTCGATACCGCCAATGGAGATTGTTTTCTGAGATTCGGCCCGCTCTTTCTCGCTTGCGAGCAGGCGGTAGATGTTTGTCTGCTTGAACCGGTTCCTAATAATCTGTACGTGTGTAGCCCGTTCCACCCCTGGGAATAGTGATTCTACTGATTCTACAATTCCAGGTGCACTCTCGCTTGCTAATATGTTTCGGGGGTGAGGGGGGTTATACATACCGGGCTCTCGATTTCTGTGTTGTATGGGTCCCACATGTCCTCTCTCTGCCCGCAGCTGTGAGAGCTGGTCTTCCAGTTCCCTTATACGCAAAAGTATGGGGTCTGGCAGGGTGTCAGGAGTTTGCCTTGTTGGTAAAGCTGTAGCAGGTATGGGGGGAGGGTTCTGGTTAGGGTTGTCGGCTTGCAGGCGGGAGACGACTTGGTTCGCAATATCGGTCTCGTGGGAGCGGAGAGGTTCACGCAGGTCATCCAGACTCATAGTCCTTTCAGCCGGTGAAGAGCTGGGGTTGGGTGTATAATGGGAGCTCCCTGTGGGAAGATGAATCCCAAGGATGCGGCCGTACCGAACCTTTCTTCGTATGCAAAGTGAAGACCAAGTATATGTGAGAGAAAACCGTAACGGGGAAACTAAATATCGTTAGGCCACAGCTTTACACAATATGTTCAGGAGAGGATAGTGGATTGTCTTATTAGAAGAGGTCTCGCATATACTTAAGTAGAATTATATTGCCAGCTCCCCCCCATCACTCCTAAGCTCACCACCATCGCGAGCATGCCCACCTCCTCGGGGCCTCGGGCTAACATTCTACCGAATGTCAGCAGGCTCTGTTGGTTTATTATCTGACGTTAAGTGTTCATGCATTATTCTAATAGATGGATTCGACTGCAGGAGGAAACTCTACACATCCTTGTCCTGTTAGTGGTGAACTAACCGGTTGCTGATAAGCTAGTGTAATATCGAACTCACTGTCCCATATGTATTCGTCTATGCAAGTCCCATAGACTACCACTCAATGGTACCATTACGTTCTACAAGTCTATCGTCTTCTACTGTCATCGACACGATACCTTGGTCTACGGACTCCCGTCCTGAGGTACTTAAGCCAATGACTTTTCCTGGCACTACCCACAGCCACTGAGGTTAAGCACATAAGTCAAGACAAGACTACGATGATCTTGAGCTCGCTAAGAACCTGCAGATATCTCACAGTATTTCAGGTACATACAGGAGTTGAAGGTCTACCACTTAACCAGAGGCCTCCCAGGCTTCTGGTATACTGTACATACCCACCTGGGTAGTCTTATAAGTATCAGTGCCATATACATTCAAGAATACCACTTCCTGGATCCATTCGAATGCCCCATGCCCCCTCCTATATCCTGCGAACAGCTTCCAGTCAGACAGGCGACAACAACTTATACAGTATTATGCCGCCATCTTCAATGAAAGAGTTTGACTAGTAAACTAGCAACTACTCTTCGGTTGGCCTATGACGCATTGTCTGTACATCAGGGCCAGAGGGGGGTGTTGGACTCAGGTTTTCCAATGTTTGCCCTAGGAGAGATTTTCTCCGGTTCGTAGCTCAATAACAAATTATCCAATCAACCCCATATTCGAACCTCCAGTATAATCTCGCGTAATAACCATTACTATTACTTTTCCTGATACTTCGCGTAACCTTTGATGCTCAAGATAGGGTAACTCCTATCCAAAAGTGTGGTAACCACATTGCCAAAGTAGGGTAACTATACTCCCTAAGGTAGGGTAACTTGCCGGAGTTCCCAGAGTCCTCCCGAACTCACGGCGCAGACTTTCCCTACCCACCCGGCATACATTTTTAGTTCGCAGTGTAAGCATTACCATTTGCTTAGTCCACATGGCAACCCTTTGCTACAGCTACTAGACTAGCCTAACAGTAACCCTTCTGGGCTCCGGAATTGGATAAGACTAAGTCTGGTGTAAGATCCAGCAGGGTCGTTACATCACCCCTCTCTTCTCTTGGGCCGCCCTCCGCCTCTAGCGTTTTCGTTTATCTCCAGTCCCCTTGTCTACTATACGATTGACCTTAAGTTTCAATGGGTATCATTTATGGCAATATAGGAGGGCTTATGTGCCTGTTCCCTCTAACCTCTCATATGGGTCCGAGCAGTTGTCCTCCAGAACATAGCCCTTTCTAGCTACCAAGTATGGGACAAATCATTTGCCCAATTTCTGATGAGCTCCCTCATACCAACGGCTATCAAGGATGGTTTTGATAATATAACTAGGCTCATTATCTATTATATCGGGAATCGGTACCTCTACTGTACACCTGCCAGTTGAGTTCTCCCTATATAGTTCCAAGAGGGCAACATGGAAGTCTGGATGTATCCCCCAATGTTCGGGAGTGGAATTTCATAGGCTGCAGAACCAACCTTTCGTAAGACTACAAATGGTCCAAACATAGAATTAACATGTTTCTCCATCGGTCGCTTTGTTCTTATGTTTTTTTGATTCAACATTACTTGGTCGGCCCGTATAGCCCCACCAGCATTACCATCCACCAACGTGGTATACTCCAGTGCTGGCAATCTTTTCAGGTCATGCCACCCCCGTTGCCTCTCTTGAGCATTACGTAAAGTATCTCGAATTGCCATCCATGTCTCTTTCCTATCCTTAACCAATAGGTCACTGCTTGGGTGTATACCTAGACCTTCTAAAATGGACCCGGACCAATTTGTGTCGGGATTAAACACATAATTAATCTCAAAGAGAGACACCTTAGTCAATTCCGACCTCGAGGTGTTATCAGTATCTTCCGCCATGGGAAGTAGCTCTTCCCAATCCTCTTGTTGATAGGAACGATAACTCCACATATCTTGCTCTAAAGTCTGGTTTACCCTTTCAGTTTGCCCATCAGTTTCCTGGTAGAAAGCTGTGGAAACATGTAGCTTAACTCTTACCAACTTCATTAAGCTAGTCCAAAACTTAGAAGTAAATCGTCTATCACTATCCAATATGATACTTCCTGGTAGCCCATGGAAACGCCAAACCTCTTTTATGAACATAAGAGCTAAGTCGCCCATAGGTACTATGTTTGCCAAAGGTATAAAGGGAGACATTTTTGAAAACCTGTCTACTATGACCCAGATTTTCGTTTGACGTTTTGACTCTGGTAATGGGACTATGAAGTCCATGCAAATAGCCCTCCATGGCCGTAGCAGTACCTCTATAGGTTTAAGTAGTCCAAATTTCTAATGTCGTGCAGTCTTACTGCACTGGCATATATCACATATGTGAACATATTGTGTGATATAATCATCCATCATAGGCCAGGAGCGGTTTGCCCTAACCCTTTCGAAAGTCTTGTGTGTCTCAAAGTTTCCCACTAAGCGACAATCATGTTCAGCCTCCACGATCGTACTTTTTACACTCTCATCCGCTGGTATGTACCAACGGTTCTTGTAAAGGAGTAGATTCTTCTCAACTGTAAGGTTAGAATCGACCTCCTTAGTTTCTTTCTTAACCAAATGTAAGATCTTTAAGTATTGCTTGTCCTTAGTTGTAGCATGCTTAAGTTACTCCAGGAATGTGAATTGTAACCAGAATCCTTTGCATGCTTGCAACACCTGTGTTCACAGGATATTCCGTTCTAGTTGAACAACCCATTGCTCAGGATAGAAAAAACTCTGCATAGAATTTGATTGAGAATTACCCCCTACTTCAAGGTGGTAGACCCTACGCCTAGACAGTGCATCAGCCTTTTCATTCAACCTTCCTTTACAGTAAACCACCCAGAAGTTGAATGGTTGTAGGTACTGAGCCCAGCGATGTTGCCTATGGTTCAGAATCCTCGTACTGTTAAAATATTCTAGGTTCTCATGATCAGTGTAAATAGTAATCTGATCTGCTACCGCCCGTAGTAAATGATCCTATTCTTTGAATGCTGCCACGATCGCAGTCATTCCTTATTATGGACATCATAATTTATCACCGCTTGGGAGAACTTTCTACTATGAATGGCTACTGGATGCCATTTATCATCCTTACATAATTGGGACAATATGGCTCCTAGTACAAAGTCACTAGCATCGGTTTCCAACTTTATTTGAGGCTCAGGATCAAAGTGTACTAATATAGGCCCTGTGGTGAATTTTTATTTCAAAAATTCAAAAGCCTCCTGACATACCGGTGTCCAATGTAATTTAATATCCTTCTTCGTTAGGTTGGTTAGAGGCTTCGCAATCTTGATGAACCCCCCAATAAACCGCCGATAGAAATTTGCAAATCCAATACAGATCTGGACCACAAGGACACTATTTAGCGGCAACCATTTCTGGACCTCGGCTACCTTCACCTCTGTCATAGATATTCCCTGATCAGATATCTTATATCCCGGATATTCAACCTCTCTGTGATGAAAGGTTGATTTCTTTATGCTAACACATAAGTGAGCTTTCCTAAGCCTTTCCATTACTCTACAAAATAGGGAGACACGCTTCTCCATTGTCTCTGAGAAGATCAATAGATCATCCATATAGACCATGACGCCTTCATCTAGTAGATCCCTGAAGACCTCATTGATCCTGCCTTGGAAAGTTGCTAGGGTGTTGCATAAGCCAAATGGCATCATGGTATATTCATATAAACCATATCGGCATCGGAATGTTGACTTCCATTCCACTCCTTCTGCCATTCGCAGAAGGTAGTTTTGATTTTTGAGGTCCAACCAATTGAACACCGGAGCTTTCCCGAGTCCATCTCGGAGTTTATTCATTAACGGTAGAGGATATCTATTCTTCGCCGTTATTTTGGTTAGCCCATAGTAGTCAATACATAATGGTAGTGAGCCATCTGCCTTTGGTACAAATAGGACAGGCGTAGCGGCAGAAGAGCTTGACCTCCTCATTTTTCCTGTTGGTAGCATCTCATCAAGATACTAACGGAGGACCTTAAGCTCCTTTTCCAATAAAGAAAAAATTGGATGGAAAGGCGGAGTTGTATTCGGATGTAGCTCAATCTCGTCATCATACTTCAAATGTTCTGGTAAGGCTTCAATCCGCGCTTGACTGAAGATATCACCGAAATCCTTGTATTCAGGAAGGAGCTTCAGCTTAATATCTCCTCCATCTTCATCTGTGAACTGCACCAATCTGATGAGGTAAATTGAGTTAGCATCCACAGCTAACATTTTCTCTTCCGTTATAAATTGTAGACATCTCTTAGGACCCAAACAATGTTCCTTACAATATTCTGATCTCCATGTCTGAATACCCTGTTTCCAGTCAATATCGGAATTGTGATACTTTAACCATGACGTTGGTAAGTTTCCATCAAACTTTGAGTTCCTCACGTTGGCGAGTACAAATCGCATTTTATTCACGTGATCTCTGATTCACATTTTCACTTCCTTGGTCTAGAGAGTACCCAACCCGCGCATGTGATTACCACTTGCATCTGAGATTGGACAAGATACCGTTCACCACACAAGTGGTATTTGGGTTTCCTAAACCCAGCGGGTACTAAGGACTGGTCCTGTAGTATTGCTATCTAACGAGAGTGTAGCTTCCGCAGTACTCTTTCTTGCCCCTTGTTTCCATTGAAGTTGTATCTTAACCTGGATAGACTTAGCATGGTTTGGAGGGTCTGGCACCCTCAATCGCGTTGTAAGTCTCAACTCCTTAACCATTTTAATGGTAGTATCCCTTGCCTTTCCACACAAGGGCAGCCACAACAGGTCGTGAAAAAATTCTATAATGTAAATGGCTAGTAATGTTTACTATTATGCCTGCATAATTTCGGGTATTAAACCCTTCTCATGTAAACTGGAGATCACTTTGATTGCTTAATCAAGTCCTGCTTGATGTAGTAAACTTAAGAACAAAAGACAATACATAACCAGGGAAACTCTCCAAGCATCACAAACCCATAAGAAAAACCAAAATAACCTTCATTCGAAAAGGAAAAGACAGGACAAAAATAAAAGAAACGCGACCCAGAATATCTAACATAACCAAGATTCCTTACTGGATTCAACCTCTTGAGATTAACTCGGTATTCTCTTGGTTGCGGGTAACTACTTACCTTGCTTTGTTCCCAGTAATCTAATGATCAGATTCTTCCTGTATCTAGAGGCTCATTAGTTTCGTGTAATTTCTTTGACTTTGATGACGGACTTACAATAGTCCGATTCCTCCGTATCACCTTCCATAATCTATAGGGAGGCCTAACATACTTTAAGGAATTTCTTATTGCCAGCTGAAGAAGGAGCAGCTTCAATCGGTTTAACTTTGCTAGCCGGAGCCTCTTGAAGGCCAGCCTCTTAGCTGGTCGCATATTCTTCCTCCTGGCTGAATGAACAACAGGGGAAGACAAGGTGCATTTCCGCCAAAAGTGGACTGGCCCCCCGTATTTAGAGCATTGTCAAGTCTTGCCACGTTTTTTAGTCAGGTTATCTGGAATGCCCTTATGAGCGATGGCATATGCGGTTACTCCAACCTTGG
This sequence comes from Tuber umbilicatum, assembly GCA_003313605.1. Classification (NCBI taxonomy): domain Eukaryota; kingdom Fungi; phylum Ascomycota; class Pezizomycetes; order Pezizales; family Tuberaceae; genus Tuber; species Tuber umbilicatum. The sequence goes on along the minus strand of QLOI01001690.1, from coordinate 6,418 downwards.
GGTCTTATTCGTCTGCGAGGGTTGGGACTTTGACTTACCCGAACCCTGCTCCTTTTTCCTCTACTTCTTTGAGGAATAGCCCTTATGGCTAGCCTTGTCATTGCTTGAACAGCCATGGTCTCTGGCAACCGTTTTACCACAGTTAGCTTTGTCAGGAAGGGTATGGCTGACTTTACAAAGTAGATCGATATATGCACCGGCGTCCATAGGATGGGGTTGCTTTAACGACCCTGCGTTTTGCAACTCAGAAGTGATTGCTATCCCAACTTTATCTATTATTTGCTTGGAATAGGTGTATTCAAGGCTTGCCGCTAGGTTAACCACTTTATCGAGGTAGTTGTCAACCTTCCCAGGTTTCATAGACAATCACATCCATTCAACATGGTTGCGAACAGGATCTTCATGTCCACCAGAACTGGTTTCAAGCCGAGAGCGGAATCCTGCACTCGTCCGTACCTCATTGTTAGGGTTAAAAATTATACCCATCTGCATCACTTTATTCTCACTGATGTAACAATGGATACACAAGTACCAGTTCTTGGCTGGATTTTCCAAGAGTGGGACTACTAAGCCAATCTTATTGTTACAGGTAACCACTCGGAGCTCAGTAGAGTAAGGTTAAGCCTTTTAAGTGTTTGATAACAGAGTCGTGTTAGGAAGTCGTCGTAATTTTATCGCTAATACTAGTTTCGCTAGAACTACTTCGAGTACGAATTGAAGGTAATATCTTGTTATATTGATAAGATCTCTTCTCTGTGGCTGTCCGTTCTAATAGCGGAAGAGGAACTCTTATATTTATATCCTGCGTGAGTTTCCGCGGCCGGTACATCTAATACCTTTACTGACTAAGTACCTGCGCAACAACTAGTAGTCTTCCATCTTATCAATCTTAAGTACGAACACTGGTAGACCCTGAATAATTTCACACTTCTGGTGATTTGGGTTATTTTACATCTTCTTTCTGACGGTGTGCGAGACTCCGCCAGTCAGAAATAAAGGATGCCCTTGCCATATGAACTTTAGTCAGAGGATGCCGCCCAAATGCGAACATACTAGTTGTTCCACTGTCATTGACGTGATCAGTCTCAATTTCAGGCAACAGTGACAACACAGAGGCCTGACTGCATTATCTTGACATAGAGTCGGTAGGCTGCGTCCTCTATTGCTTTTTTGATTTGCCTAGCGAGAATGGACTTGCAGCTACATCTCCTTAACTCCCGTCCGTTTTGCCGACCTATGACTTAATTGTAGTCGGTCAACGTGGAGTGTTATTGTTTTCTGATTCGGTAGGCTTTTCTGCTCACGCGGATATCATTTGCATCATATACTGGATTCCCGCTGTATGAGCAGTGCACACTACCCCTCTCACGTATCCTGCAAACAGCTTCGGGTCGGACGGACGGCGACGACGTATACTGTGCTATGGGGATGCTGCCAATTTTTCTATTTCCGCTGGTAACTAGCAACTTTACACCCTACTGCAGGAAATGTCCGGGCCCTACATTGGGGCCAGAGGGGGGTGTTGGAATTGTATATGCCCAACACGAGCTTCCTCCTCCACAAGGTCGTCACCAGTCTTTTCGCCTTTATTCTTTCTAGAACTCAGCGTTGTAGTGGAAAAAACCTTCCCCGTTCACTTGGCCACAGAAGAACAACCTTTTGTACTATTCTACCTCTGCCCTACCTGGCATTTCCTGATTTTCTCCTTGAAAACCTTCCACCAACTCCTGAGCATGGTCCATACTCTCTGGTGGTTCCCAGGTATTCTCATCCTCTGAACAACCTCTCCATTTTACAAAATACCTTAGTTCACGCATCCGCACATTTCGTCCGCGAACCCTTCTAGTGTACGAGATTATTTCACCCTTTCACTATTTTCTCAACCTCCCATTCCAAATCTCCCTCGCTTTCCACAGGGGCACGTGGGGGTTGCTCTAGTTCTGCACGAATAGACTCTCGGTAAGGTTCCAGTAATGATACATGAAATACCGGATGAATATGCCAATGGTCGGAGATATGTATCTTATAGGATGAATGGCCTCTTTTCTCCAAAATCTCGAATGGTCCATAAAGTTTAGGACTTAACTTTTTAGATGGTCGTTTGGAGCGGATATTCTTTGTGTTTAACATCACCTTATCACCAATTTTGATGTCTGGTTGTTCCATCGCCTTTTTATTATAATATGTCCTCATGGCTTCCCTGGTACGTTCCAAGGTCTTGGCTGCTTTTTAGTGTATTGTTTTCATCCAATGTGCGTATATCGTGGCTCCTGGATTATGAGCTTCTCTTTCTTTCATCCATTCTGTTTGTGGATGGAACCCATAGTTTACGACGAATGGCGACATTTTGTGTGCGTTGGTTGCTGAGTTATTGTATGGGTGTTCCGCTAATTGGAGCAGTTGATACCAATCACCCTGATCGTAGTTGACAAAATTTCGCAGGTAACCTCCCTGTACTTGGTTGGTCCTCTCGGTTTGTCCGTCAGTTTGTAGGTGGTAAGTAATTGATAGTTTTTGCTTTATTCCCAACTGCTTACACAGTGATTCCCAGAATGCTCCAGAAAACTTCGCGTCCATGTCCGATACTTACTTGGTTGGCAACGCGTGTAGTTTTCATACCTCCTGTAGCAAGGATTTGGCTACATCTTTGGCCGTCGCATTTTTGTGTAGACCGATGAAAGGGCCCATTTCGGTGAATCGGTCTACTGCGACCATAATTTGTCTGTCCTTGTAACTCCGGTAGATGTGTTATATAATCGGTAGATATTGACACCCAAGCCGTGTAAGGGACTTGTAGAGGTTGTAACAACCCATACCTAGTGTGTCGTGGAGATTTATTATGTTGGCATTTGTCACATGATCATACGTAGTCATTTATCCAGTTTGCCAACCCTTTCCATTAAAAATCTCGTGTGATTATTTGCAGGGTCTTTTCTTGTCCACTTTGTCCTGCCACCTTAGAATCATGGCATCCTTTTGCGACTGCTGTTCGCAATTCTTCGTTGTCGGGTACGTAAAGTCCGTTTTTGTAGTATAGAGAACCCTTATCTATTTTCCATTGTTTTGGTAACATCTTCCAGTCTCGTTCCAAGGCTTTCAACTCCCTTTTTCGTTCTTTCCATTCTTCCTCTTGCTCCGCCGCAACTAAGACTTGGTCAAGAACTTCCTTAGCAAATACCTTCATTTCTATCTGTGCTAGAGTGGAGTTTGACATCAAGACTATCTCCTGTCTTGACTGAGTGTTGTGTAGTTCGTCCGATTTATCGAAATATTTATTAGTTTCCGTATCAGCTTGCAGTATACTTTTCCTGGTCATTGTTGTTTCTGTTGCTAGGGTTCGAGTTGCAATGAAATTGGTGCTTCTGAAAGCTTGGCCTGCGCGCCTTGTTTGATCTAACTCCTTGACTTCCATCAATTCCGAGTTGTCGATTTGAGTTACTATCAGTTACGCTATGCGGTCACCCTGGCGTATTTGATAGTTCTAGAAAGGATGGTTTCGCAATAGTGCCTTGAGTTCGCATTTATACTCTGCATTAATGACTCCTGCTCCAACCTCAATTCCGTTCATACTCGCTAGTCCACCTTGAGACTCGATTCTTGGCTTTGTTCCTTGTGGTAGACTGATAGCTAACGCCGTGTCAACCAGTAGCTGTCCCCTTGCCGGAAGTAGAGCATCGTTTAATGCATAGAGGTCGTGACCGGCCGCCATTCGTGATCCTTTTGTTGGTATTATAGCCGCTTTGCTTAATTTTCAGATGCATATGTTGTAGAGCTTTGGCAATTCCTCCACTATTTCTATCCCTTCATCCTCATTGCTCTCTTCTGAGGCCAAAAAGATTTGAAAATGTTCGGGCTTCAAAATAGACAGTTCGCTATGCAGAGCTCCCTCCTCCAGAAGGTACTCCGGCCGTCTACCTAAGGCATCAGGCTTTCCTCCTCTCGTACCTGGTCGGTATACGATTTTGAAATTATATTCTGCTAGCGCTTGTGCCCAACGGATTTGCCTTCCACTCTATTTTTTTGTGGAGAGAAAATGTTGTAGGTATTGGTGGTCCGTATGAACTGTAACGGGTTTTTCGGTACCTAAAAGGTAATGTCTCCATTCATTCAATGCTTCCATTATTGCTTGTAATTTCTTATTGTGAATTTCGTAGTTCTGTTTTGCGGAGTTTAATTTTCGTGAATAGAACCACACCGGAAGGAGTTTCTTATTCCGAAACTGTGACATAACGCAACCGAGGGCGAAATTGCCTGCATCTGTTTCGACTACTGGGTCTAGCCCAGGGTGAACATGACAAAGTATGGGTATGGTAAAAAAATTTTCCTTTACGATTTTGACAGCCGTGTTTTGTTCGGTGCCCCAATAAAACTATTTTGGGTTATCTTTTAAGGTTTCCGTGATAGGCTTGGAAATCGCGGAGAAATTTCAAATGAAACGTGGGTAAAAATTTGCAAATCCTATAAAAACTTGGACTTCCTTAACCGAACTGGGCACCTTCCATTTTCTTATGGACTTGACTTTTCTTTCGCTCATTTCCACTCCTTCGGTATTGATGATGTAACCGAGAAATTCAACTTCTTTGACATGGAATAGTGATTTTTCTAAGTTGACCGCTAGCTGGTTCTCCTTAAGTTTCTGAAGAACCTTTTTAACTAGTTGAATATGGTCTTGTTCGTTTTCCGAATAAATCAGGATGTCGACTAAGTAGACAACAACGCCTTGGTCTAGAAATTCTCACATTATTTCATGCATCATTGATTGGCAAGTAGCGGGCTCGTTAAGTAATCCAAAAGGCATTACCATGTACTCGTAGTGGCCGTAACGGCACCGGAACGCGGTTTTCCATTCATCTCCTTCGGCTATTTGCACCAAGTAGTATCCCTTTTTAAGGTTTATCTTGGAGAAAATCTGGGATCCTTCCACGCTGTCTCTGAGCTCTCTCATGATAGGTAAAGGGTATCAGTCCGCAATGGTAACTGAATTCAGACCTCGGTAATCAACTACTAGTCGTAGTTTGCCATCTGCTTTTGGGAGGAAAAGAATATTAGCGCCCGCAGGTGATTGACTTGGTCTCATTTTTCATTGTTGTAGTATTTCATCCAAGGACTTCCCAAGTTCCTTTAGCTGCATTGCCGACAAGAGGTAAATTCGGCCCCCAGGCGGTTCTTCTCCATCCTTAATTCTAATAGTGTGATCCCATTTTCTTCTAGGAGGCATTTGGGTGGCAACTTCCTCCTCGAATAGTTGAACATAATCATGGTATTGTTTGGGAATTTTACGTATGATGTTCGTGACTGGTTCGTCCTTAAACTATATTCGTCTTATGACCTGTGCATTTTGATCAAAGACTACCATCTCGTCATACTCCCACATATCCCTGAATCCTTCATCCATTTCGTGGTCCGCACATGATTTTTCGGAAAAGTACCAATTTACCGCTTGGTAAATATTTGCCAAGTTGTGATCCTTACAACACCCGAAGGGAATAATAATGTCCTAGTTTCCTGTATTTGCAATTTCACAGGCAATTTCCGATCGTTCGGAGTTAGTCACCATTTCTAACAAAATGGAGCCAGTAAAATGTTTATCGCCACCTTCAGTGGCCGTGCCATCGAATACTAAAATTTGTGTAGGATATTGTCTGGTCTTATAGGGAATATTTTACTCTCTTACGAGACAAGCGTTCATTAGGAAGCTATTAGAACCAGAATCTAATAACACACGAACCTGGATTCTTTTTCCTTCCGTTTCGATGTGTGCTATACCTTCTAGGCAGTTGTATGGTCTTGGTTGCGGTGTTCTTGCGTTCTTGCGGTCTTCGAGGAACGTGTCCGCCTTTCATTTTGGTGACATTTTTGTGGATGTTTGAGACCACGCTTGCATAGTTTCAGTCACTCAGACCTCCTCAGCTAAACTAGTTCTTGTTAGCTTTTTCTTTAAACAGGTTCTTATCCTGGTCCTTTTGGCGTTTCACCAACACATGACGAGAGAGCGAGCATTTGTTGGGTTGCTTGCCCTCTTTGCATCCATAACCTTTTGGTCATCGGGCGGCCCACTACTAGCTGTCTTCACCCCTTGCCGAAAGATTCCCTCTCATCATGCTTTTACAACCTGGCTGTCCTTTCTTGTGGGTATCCACGATCGTCCAGATAGGTACATAGTATTACCATCAGGTTGTAACGGGGGCTCTCTGTGGGAAGATGGATCCCAAGGATGCGGCCGTAGCGAAGCTTTCTTCGTACGCAAAGTGAAGAACAAATATGTAAGAGAGAAAACCTTAACGGTGAAACTTAATATCGTTAAGCCGCAGCTTTACTCAATAAGTTCTCGTGAGAATAGTTGATCGTCTTAGGATAAGAGGTCTCGCATATACTTAAGTAGAATTATATTGCCAGCTCCTCTCCATCACTCCTAAGC
>QLOI01001683.1:0-10109 GCA_003313605.1 Tuber umbilicatum | reverse complement strand
CATGCTCGCGATGGTGGTGAGCTTAGGAGTGATGGAGAGGAGCTGGCAATATAATTCTACTTAAGCATATGCGAGACCTCTTCTCCTAAGACGATCAACTATCCTCTCGAGAACTTATTGAGCAAAGCTGCGGCTTAACGATATTAAGTTTCACCGTTAAGGTTTTCTCTCTACATATTTGTTCTTCACTTTGCGTACGAAGAAAGCTTCTGTACAGCTGCATCCTTGGGATCCATCTTCCCACAGGGAGTCCCCATTACAAAACGACCCGAAAAAGGGAAGCGAGTTCCAGTAAAATGGAGGATTCTGCAGGAGCACAAAGTGTGTGGGTATAGACAGCTTCAGGAAGCTGTTAAAGTGCAAGAGAAACACATCCCAGCTACCCAAGCAGTTGTGTTAAACAATGGAAAGTTTAGTAAGGAGATGGGGAGGGGTAGGGCCCAATGGCTTGGTGTTATAACGGGTGCCCGCCATTATGACAGGGGACCAGGAGAGAAGGAGGTAATCCCCACAGCCGACTCGGTATCGGAGGCATTCGGAGGGCCGGAGATGGGGGCAACAATGGGGGAGCGCCTCAAAGAGGCCACTGGTGGAGGGGGAGAGGGATTGGTGTCTCGCAGAAGGGATGCAATCTTGTCTTCAGAGTACTCCATCTGATTACCAGCTGGGGGTACCAGTCTAGGAGAGCCTAGCCTGTGGCTCTCTGAGCAATCCAGAACAGTGGCAATATGCTCTTTCTGACAGTTGGGACAAAAAAGGGGGGAGGTGGGGCAGCAAGCAGGGACAGCCTTTTTGTGGCCGCCTTTAGGGCAGGTTGGAGTTGGGTAGCGATGTGTGGGGCAAGTGTGAGCATTGCCCCACAGGGGGCATGTAGGGTGGTCGGCCTTGCCGCCTGCAGTGGCATGTCCAAACTTCCAACAGCGGCGACACTGCATGAGCCAATGCGAGGGGTTTGCCAGCTCCACCTTCCGTGGCTGGGAGAAGAGACGGATAGAACTGCCGAAGCGGGGGGCATCAGCGGGCGAGACAGAGACTACCACTGACGTGGTAGTCCTTCTTCTCTCCAGGTCAGGCTGGAGGAACCTGGCTGTAAAGATCTGGGTGCCTATGGCATTTGCAATAGAAGTGAAGAGAGCCTCGCAGAGTTGAGTGGGCTTTGTGGGCAGGTACCCAGTAGGGAGTCAGTGGAAAGCCAGCTATACTTCATTGGGAGCTGGGCGGAAAGGGCAGACAGGGTTTCGACGAATGGGGAACAATTTGTTGAGGCGTAAAGCTATGGCCTCGTAGCGGGGGGAGTTGGCAGTTGCCTGGTTATGGTCGTCGTTTGCTGTATTAGTGAGGGCCTGGTGGGCATTGACAGTGGCAGTAAAGGAGAGTGGGAAGGGACAGTTGGACGCCTGGAGAACTGACGCCATAATTTCTGTGGTAGTAGCAGCAATGTGAATAGTATTGGGGAGTATGAGGGGAAGCGTCCAGGGCGGCAAAGAAGCGACGCGAGGCAGCAGGGAGCAGTGTCATCTCCGTAGTTATAGGGGCAGATGCCCTTGACTCCTCAACTTGGGGGGGCCGTGGCGGGCCCTTTGCCTTTTCCCTTACCCCGAGATTTCCCAGGAGGAGTAGGCTGGGTGGCAGTCTCGGCATAGGTGGCAGGGGGAGGAGGAGCAGGTCATTGGTTGGTCTGTTGGGGGTGACCTGAGAGGAACTCAGACACGGGGGGAAATTTGCCTTTCAGTACTGCTGTGCTTTCCAAGAACACAGATGGCAGGATCTATACATGACAGGATCTTCCTCCAATTTGAAGAGATCTATGTTGTACCTGCGGATGTTGTAGTCAAACCCTGTAGGGCTGAGGTATGGGGGGTCATAAGTGGCTGGAGGTTGTGGGAAGGGGAGCTGGGGCAGGGGGGGGCGCGACTGGGGAGGCCCTGGTTGGTTCCGGGGTGGAGGTCTTGGCTGGACAGCCACTGCCATGGCACTGACCCTCTGGGCCAGGTCTCAGGCCGTGATTTGCAGCTCTGAGAGGGCGTTGGGCAGGATTTGCGGTGTGTGAGGGTTGGGGGCGGCAGCTACCATCTCCATTCTTGCGGCCCGTAAAATTCCCTTCCTGGCCTTGAGACGAGGGCTGATGTGGCCTACCATGTGGAGCCAAGCGCAAGTGAGAGGGAGGGTGGTAAGCTGGAGGAGGGAATCAAAATGAAGGTCGTGATCCGTGAGGGGGGGCAGAAGGGTGTGGTTGCTCCATGGAGCCTATCCCCAGCGGAAAAGGGTACAAGTCTCATCGTAGAGTTCACAGACTATGAGAGCGTGCTTGCTGCGAAGCCCAACTGAGAGAGCGCGATTGGTAGGAGCAGGCGGGAGAGCATTGGCAGTGGAGCAGTTGACGTAGGGGGCTGCACGGTGGCCGGACCAGGTGCCCTGCTGCTCATAGCAAGGGCTATGAGTCAGAGGGTTTAAGGGGTCGCTTATAGTGTAAAGCCTAAGCGAAAAGTGAACTTATATGTACTATGGTGGTTGCTACACAGAACTATTAAGTTTTGGGCGGCCTAAAGAGGAAGAGATTTCTAGCATCAGCAAAATAGAGGGCACGGAACGTGCTATACAGCAATGCCCAATTTCAAGAAATGTAGATACTGTTCTGTGCCGGAGCTATTGGAATATTTCTTGTAATTGGGTATAATACCAATGCTATACCGGCACTCCAGTACAGTACGGTAAGTTGATTGTCGGATTTTGGATGGGAAGGTGCCCTTTGTTTTTGATTTTTGTTTTGGATCCCCACCCCAAGGATAAAGCTACAAGGTTGATCGATTGCTCCTTGTTCCAGGCAAGAAGTACCTGCAAACAAGGGTGTAAAATGGTGTTCGTGCAGGGGTATGGCAAAGGGAAGAAAAAGGGGGAAGACAGGGGTTGTAATAGATTCTTGAGAATCTCATCAAGAGCCAGAAACAGAGAAAACCATTACGAACTTCACAATAGTGGAGATGTTATAGAATAACATATTGAAAAAGTAATATTAAATTTAGCGATTAAACATTAAAATTAAATATTAAAAATTGAAATTAATCATTAGAATTAATCTACTATGTAGTATGGCCAACAATGGCTATGATTACAGCCTCAATCTACTGTGGCATAGTATCAATAAACTTTAAAATGTAAGCAGGCTGAATCTTCTCCAACTCTTCTGACATAGCAACAGCTATTTCATCCATTCCCCTAGGCCAAGGTTAACAAGTGGTAGTATTATTCTAGGCAAGATTTCAAACGTCTTCTATTGAGTTAAACTGGAGAGGAGGGGGGCCAATTAGTCATTAGCAACTGGCATAGTTCCCAGAATGCTTGAGTGTATATAACTTAACATGCCGATGTGCTATCTTCTATAATCTAAAGTAATTCTATTCTTCTATAACTCTCATGCTATCAGCATGGGCACAGAACTGGAACTATAACAGCAAAAATATTTCTCATCTTTTAAGGGTAGCTGTTACACATGGGTGCAAGTGACATCGCACATCTGTCTGGATATCTATTTGTCATAATTCTAGACTAACTTAGTGATTTTGCACTATGACACGGGTACAAGTCATAGGGTTTCATTTGGTATATGAGATTTATATTATTAATTTAGTATGCACCACCTGTTTTAAGATCAGATAATGTTTTAAATGACTCACAGTTGTAAGTCATATGTTATTGTTACACCAATGACTCATTTGGAGTCATATGATATTATATTTTCACATGTGCCACAATTGCGACTCATAGTTATATTATTATTACGCAAGAACTACTTCGAGTTATATGATGTTACACGAGTATATAAGTGACAAGTGTGACTTATAATAGTTAGTTGATTTATAAGTGGGTTGTAGGAAGGTCTATATAAGGGGGAAGTTGGGTCCAAGGTAACAGACATCCGGTTCAAGATCAACTCCCTCTCCCTCAAAGAATGAGCTAGTCTCCCCTTCCCCCCCTACTACACCCGGACCTTCTCTACCACCCCCCATCATTTTATGGGCCTAGATTACTTCATCGCTGGGCGAATTCATCAAATGCGCTCACACTACAGTTACCTCGCCAACCACACTTCATGGTTAATACCCCAAGACTATTCCCGCTCCTGCCCTAGGTGCCTTGGCCCCCCAGAAGATATGCAACAAGCAATCCTGGAATGTCCTGCCACAGCTGCCCTTCGAGCTACTCATATGCCCTCTGTTAACTCAATAGCCCCCTCCACACCCCTTTGGACATCCACCCACCTTCTAGATGAGTTGGCGAGGTTTATCCGCATTGCCAGGGTCAACTTCCCGATCCCTATACCCACCCCTCTTCCATGTGCCGAAGGCCTCGGGGCATCCAGCTCCCCCTCCTCATACAGTAGCAGCTCATCTCACATCACCCTGTCCGGCCTACCTTGGTCCTCACACTCCTCCTCAGACACACAGTAGGAGACGCTCTAAACCCACACACCACTACACAAAACTCCCCCTCATCATCTTCAGATAGGAAAATTTATTTCGTTGCAGATTTTTGGTTATCTTGATAGTTATACGTTTGGTTATAGTCACCTACAGGGTGCAGTGTTGAAGGTTTTCCTTTGATATTTTCCTTTGTAATTTGGACAGCCAAGGTTGTTGGTAGTTTTGGTTTTTCGTTTGTTGGTACGGGTTGTTTTAAGGGGTTTCTTTTGCCATAGCCTAGCTGCTTTTTTTTTTTTTTTTTTTTCCATCATATGTTTATTGATTCTGGCCCAAAAAGGTACATGCAGCTCGTGCTATGGCATACAAAAAGCCTTAATTCCAACGTAATAACAAATGAAACAACAAAAAACTCAAATAACGCAACCAATCCTTCAAGATGGGAAAAGACTATCCCTAGCATGGCCAACGATGACTAATGCAAAAAGTAAAGCAACCTTAGGCGAAAACAACAGCCCTGTCCAAGAAAAGTCATAAGTAAAGAAACACATCATCATAATCACTGCCCACAGCCGACACCATGAGCACTTAAAAACAATAGTAGCAAACAACAAGTAACCAAAATCACCGCTGGTCTTGTCGGCAGATCGAAAGCAGGACACACTGCAGCTTCACAAAGAGGAAGCAGTAGAGGAGAACAGGAGAACCGGCGAGACAGGTGGCGTGGACGTAGGCAGAGAGGCCAAGATCAAGGGAGGCATGTTGGGTGGGAAGCCAGTGGCCGTGGAAGAGATGTAGCGGGTCAAGCCAATAATGAGCGAGGCTGAGGACCAAATGGAGGCGTCAGGAGCCAGACTGGAGATGCTCTGAAGGTGGGAGGCTCTTTGCTGGGCCTTGGCCAGGCAGTGGAGGATGGCGTAATCAAAGGTCTCATCGGTCTCCTCGCAAAAGGGGCAGAGGGTAGAGGCATCGTGATTGGACCAGGAGGTGTGGGCAGCGAGGTGGGTCTTTCCGGCCCTCATTTGATGGGGACGGCCAGCAGAGAACTTAGGCACGCTCACGAAGGCATGAGGCGTAAAGGAAGGAAGAAACTTGTCTGAGGAGGGGGTCGGCAAGGCAGCCTAGGAAACGAGGGTGGAGATAACGCTTTTGACTTAAGGGAGCTATAAGATGGGGCGCCCCCTGGTTCATAAGAGCGTGGAAGCAGTAGGTGAGGGGAGGCTAGGGGAATCTTGTCAGGCAGGAGGTCTTTGAAAGAGAAGGCGATGGCATCAAGGGGGAGGTGACGACGTGTAGAAGAGGGGGGAAGAAAGTAAAGACGACGGCGATATGAGCCGCGCCGAGGAGCGAGGAGGTACCGGTGCGAAGGGGGGCGCCAGGTGTCCCAGGTGTGGACCGGCGGATCCAGGCGAGCAGCGGCAGGATTGATGTGAGGTGGTGAGCAAAGGAGACAAAGTGCTGCCAACCTGCGCTTATGCTGCAGGGCCAGGGAGATAGGGGAGAGGGAGGATTCGCGGTAAAGGATAGTGGGGGCATTGGCCCTAAAGCAAGTGGTAATCCAGCGGAGAACTTCGTGCCAGAAGGTGTCAAGTTTATGTAAAATAGTGGCATTGGGGATAAGAAGGTCAGCACCATATGGAAGAATTGGGAACTGAAGTCACGCGGCCAGCTTCCGACAGCACCAGGGGGAAAGACCTTTCCCAGCAGGGCTGAGGAGTTTGACCAGAGCGAAGGAAGCCCAGGCCAGTGCAAGGCTGCGGTGAAAGTGTGAAAAGGTTTCCAAGGTGGGTGTGAGCCAGTAGCCAAGCCACCGGAGTTTGGGTGTTGGATTGAACAAGAGGGAGTTGATCGAGATGGGGGCATAGCAGACAGGATTGTGATCTCAGGCTGTACGTCTGTGGATAAGTTCGGTTTTGGGGCAGAAAAGAAGACCCCAAGGGGGCCGCATGGTTGCCGAGGGTGAGGAAGCCACGTTGTAAGAGCCCGACATTAGAGCGGTAAGAGGAGGATCCCACTGTGATAGAGAAATCATGCACATAGAAAATCACTACCCCCCATGGGATGGAATTATGAAGATGAGAAACATATATAACAAACAAGAGAGGAGAAATTGGGAAGCCTTGAGGGGCCCCAACAGAGACAGGCAAGAAAACTCCCCAGGGACCTTGGAAAATCAAGCGGCACTGACAGGAGGTAAGAAAGGACAAAATCCAGGAGACTATGTATTTGGAGATTGAAAACCGATGGAGCATGGAACAAAGCTGGTCCGAGTGGACATTCTCAAACCCTCCTTTGATGTCAAGGAAGAGGGAGGAAACACTGAGTAGTGTAGTCTGGAGGAGGCGGACCTCATGCAGGAGGGTGGCCACCGCGTCGGAGCAGCTGAGACTGGCCAGTGAACCACATTGGTGAAGATTGAGGAGGGGGGTGGAGCGGGAAACAGCAGCAAGGTGGTATGCGATGATTCTCTCTAGGATCTTTGAGACAGTTTCCAGGATAACAATCATAAGGAATGAAGCCGGGGTTGAGTAATCAGCCTTGCCAGGCTTGTCAAGGACAACACCATTCGCTTTATTCAAGGAGGGGCGATGGAAGCCATGCAGGAGGAGGGGGGTGAGACGGGATGGGAGGAGGTCTTTGTTGGCCCAGTAAATGTTTTTCCAAACCCCATACGGGATGGTGTCAGGGCCAGGAACAGGCGAGGAGGAGGAGCGGCGTAAGACAAGAGAAACTTCATCTTGAGTAATGGGGGGGACATCAGGGAAAGGAAGAAGAATGGTGGACGGAGGGGGAGGAGGCTGGGGGAGAGGGAAGAAGTGAGAGATGAGAGCTGAATTAATCTCCAGCAGGGTGGAGGCATTTGGGAGAGTGGGAAAGGGCTCAGGTGCCAGGTCATAGGCAAACCTTTTAGGGTCCCAAATCAAACGCGAGTCTGCACCAGAGAGGAACTGGTGCCAGTGGGTGGGCTTAACTTTCTTGATCAGTTTGAAGTAGGAGTTGCGGGCCTGGGTCAGTTCCCAGCGAGAGGCAGAGCCATTACGGAAGCAGCGCGAGGCGTAACGGTGTATGCTACGAAGGCTTGATAGGTTGGGGGACCACCAAGGTTTCGAGTAGGAGGATGGGTACTTGGTTGGGGTAGCTGATAACATTGGGGTAGGATGGAGGCCAGACCTGAGTCGAACCAGGTGGCTAGCGAGGATGAGGTGGGCAAAAAGAGAAAGCCAGGGGAACAGTAAGAGACTGAAGGATAGGGGGGACAGCAGACCAGTTGGTGGCTTTCCAGTTCTGTCTCGGAGGAGAGAGAGACGTGGAGAGTTGGCCAAAAGCAATTGAAATGGCCACATGGTCGGAACCTGTGGAGGGAAGAGAGGTGTTCCAGGAATGAAAGTAGGGAAGGACGCTGTGGTAGGCGAAGGCTAGATCCAAAACGGAGGACCTCGATAGTTTGTCAAAGGAGAACCTGGTGTAGATGCCAGGATGATTGCGGAGGAAGATGGCATTGGCCAAAGCCTTAGAGAAGTAGGGTTCTGAGATGGGGAGCACTGAGTGAGGAATGGTGCGCGAGGGGTCAGGCAGGTAGTGGTGAAGATTAAAGTCACCGAGTGAAAGCGTGGGGAACTGATGTTGGGGAAACAAAAAATCAGGAGACAAAGTGCGAAGTAACCTGTTACGGGTAGCGGTAGAATAAGAATTATAAACTGGAAACAACTGGTGGGGGGAACCAAACACTCCTTGGGGGGAGCAGAAGTTCACGCCCATGTGGTCGCCCCGGTTAAAAAACAAAGGAAGAACAGAAATAACCAGTAAAAGCTGCTCAGATACATAAACAGCTACGCATGTCTTGTATTCTGAAGAAACAGGAGGAAAAAAACATTTATAAGAGCTTGAACCCAAAGGACAGCCCTTGAACAAAGAAACATCTTGCAAAGCAACAAAATGAGAGGAATTCTCTGCAGAGGTAAAAAACGAAAAAAAGTATGAAAAACATAGCCGCTACAAAGACAATTATGTTGAACAAAGGAGAGCTTAGGAACCGTGGCACCAGGGGGGGAGTAGGCAGGTGGATGAGCATCTGACAATGGGGATGCAGGGTGTGCTCTCATTTAAAGCTCCATGTCGTTGTCGTGGGGAGAATCCTCTGCCCAATTGGTAGTTGGGGCATCAGAGGGGAAAAGCTGTCTTGAAGGCATGGGGGCGGTCAGGGGGGGGCAGGTGCCAGAGGAGGAAGGGAGAGAGTGAGTGGTGAGTTGCCCTAGGTGGTGGGCCATGAAGAGGCCATCGGTGGCAACCTGTTGGGCTGTGTTCAGGGGGACTAGGGACGAGGAGGGTTGTTGGTAGGGAGAGATGGGGTCTGCCGAGTGGTACCCTTACTGGGGGGCATGAGGGATGACCTGGTCCCTTGGAAGCCGGGCAGCCTCCTTGATTGCAGTTCTGGTCTGACATGTAGGAGATATTGCAGAGTGCTCATTGTTGCAGTTGACACAAAGAAGAGAAGTCATGGTGCAGCAGTCGAGGACCACTTTGACGTTGCCCTGTCTGGGGCACATCTCATTTGCGCACCTATGCTCGGCCCTGGAATGAGACTTTGCACAGATGGGACATGTGTGGTGGTCCTCCTTGCAGAGGGGCTTGGAGTGGCCGAAGTGGTAGCATTAAAGGCATCGGGTGTCACGGGAGGCGGGGTGGGCGAGGTGGACATACCTCATGCGATTGAACAGATGGATCTTTGACCCTTCGCGGTGGAGGTCAGGAACCAGCAGGTGGAGGTCTTGAGCGAGGACGGACACGAAGACTGAGGTAGTGATTTTGAATTCGCGAAGAGCCTTGTTCCGTTGCAGGAATCCAGCCGAGAGGATGGACAGGTCGGCGGAGTTGACTAGACAGTCGTGGAGTTTGGAAAATAACTCCTCGGGATCAGCGGGAAGTATGGGGAGGGGAAGGTTGTGAATAAGAACATCAGTGAACAGAGGCGCAGTATGGAAATCCTGGAGCGGGTTGTCTCCTACCAAGAAGGACTGGTTAAGTTATTTGGATAAGGCGGGAAAGAAAGAGGCGTAGGCCGTAGCCAGAGTTCTGGGATTGGCAGTAAGGGTAACACCTCCATTGACGTTCATGGAAGCGGAAAAGGCGACAAGGAGAGTGCAGCCGGTGGATCGAAGAAAGGAAGGGACAATATCTTCGAGGGCAGCAGACATGTTCAGTGGATCCCCGAAGTGGGTAGGATGGAGACGAGAAGCATAGAACCGACGTTGGGCTGTAGGAAGCGGGGGGGGGAGGTTTGTCCACATCGCTGTTCCTGGTGGCCAATACAGGGGCGACCAGAGCAGCAGTGGCAAGTTTACCTGCCTTCTTAGAGGAAATCACAACCTAGGCCTAGCTGTTAGACTTAGGTGGGAGGGAGGAGGGAGCAACTTTGTATCCTGAAGGAGGGCTTAGGAAAAAATATGGACTGATTGGAGTAGGAAACCTGTCCTTCTGGAGGACTTTGGACGCTTCACCACCAGTGGGATTGATTGAGTCAAAGAAAATGTCAGCCTCGTGGGAGTCGTTGTTGTCTCTGGCGTAGAACTCTGGGGAGCCGTACCATTGGCCTGAGAGAAGGATTGGGGAGTCACCTGAAGGGACCGTGAGATTACCCTTACAAGAGAGGATAAGGAGAGGTTTCTTCTTAGGAGGGGGAGGAGGAGGGGG
>QLOI01001682.1:609-54330 GCA_003313605.1 Tuber umbilicatum | reverse complement strand
ATAGAAAAGAATTAAACAGAACATAGTATTCAAACATGAGTGTAACAGGGCTAACTGTTACACTTTAACGGCTATCCAGTAGCCTTACAACAAAATCAAATAACAAGGCATCCATCAATGTCTCAAACAATTAACATAAAACAAATACCTCACCAGGCCCGTTAGCCTGGTCCTTTGCCTTAACAATCTGTAGGCCTTAAAACAATCTGTAGGCCTTAAAACGATAGTAACCTATAACGGTTACAAACACACTCCAATACCCAGGCAGAGGAAACCTTAATCCTACTTTAACACCATGTCTTTACACCTCACGGGGTACCAACATCCATCGTTATTGATGCTGACCCTAAATTCACATCACGATTCTGGTCCCAGAGTATGTGGTCGATGGGAATAGAACATATTAAGGCAACGCCTGGCCATCATGAAACAAATGGCCAAGTGGAAAAGAAGATCAGACAACTCAAAACCGAACTCCGGAACGTGGTCAACAAGCGGCAGAATAATTGGTTATTAGCATTACCAGAACTGGCAGCCTATGAGAATGCAGGACAATCTAGCGTCTTGAATATGTCTCCCTACAAAGCGGTATATGGACGAGACTATCCTTTGCTAGCAACTATCACAGTCCGGAATACGATGGTCCCCACCTCTGACGATTACCTAAATCGTCACCAAGAACTTAGAAATACGGCATATCAAGCAATCAAAGCAGCAAGATTCCGGAGCACTAGAGTAGCGGCAAAAAGAAGAAAGACCCATAAACCAATTCCGGTTGGAGGACGACTGATGGTCTTTGGAGATTAGTTTGCAACGGAGTCTGGAAGGAGCAAGAAGCTAGAACCTCGCTGGCGAGGACCGTTTGAGGTACTAGAATTCGATGAGCATACACAGAATTACACTGTGAAAATGGACGCAAAGTTATACCGACGCAAAGAGGCAGTCTTCCACTGCTCAGTGGTTAAGAGATTCGAAGAAAATGACGATAATCGATTCCCAGGAAGAACTTATGCAAAACCAGCACCTATCTTGATCGAAGAAGTCCAGGAATGGGAAGTGGAGGAGGTGCTGGATCACCGCCAGCGTTATGGAATCGATCAGTTCCTAGTGAAATGGAAAGGCTACCCTAGCTCGGAGAACAGCTGGGAACCGGTGGATGGACTAGAGAATGCAAGGGAGTTGGTACAGGCTTGGTGGACGGACAACTGTCCAGGAGACGAATTCCCGATCATTGTTGGCTTTACCGATACCACATTCATGCCCACGATCCCAGACAGAGGAGAGTTCAATGACGCTGGTAGTATTGATAGCGGGTTTTGGGAACTCTACTTTGAGAGCGATTATGACGACTCTGGGATATCTGATGATGATGGAGAACAAATTCGCTCTTGGATGTGAAGGTGATTGGTTATTTGTTTTTGTGGTATGAAATTGTGATTTTGTTTTGGGGATGTAACCGTTATAGGTTACTATTGTTTTAAGGCCTACAGATTGTTTTAAGGCCTACAGATTGTTAAGGCAAAGGACCAGGCTAACGGGCCTGGTGAGGTATTTGTTTTATGTTAATTGTTTAAGGCATCGATTGATGCCTTATTACTTGATTTTGTTATAAGGCTACTGGATAGCCGTTAAAGTATTTAAAGACTGCGATCCTCAAGGACTTAGAGGAGCAGACATCGACTGAGATAGTTCAAATATACTTAGTTGAGTAGTTACTTCAGTTCAGTTCGCGATTCCCAACCCCTTGCAAGTCCGGGACTTTGGCAAGCTGGCGATATAGTAATTGATACCTACCGCTCAACACTCTATTGAAGCCTCCGTTAGCTATACCTCACATAAAGTCCCGCTCTTTGGGATCTGAGTCTAGCTATCGTTAACCCACACCGCAGCACTCCCTAACCAGTGTTCTTACAACACTAGGGGACGCGTTACAGCAAGCACTTAGGCTGCCTCGCCGGTGCAAAGGTGGACTAACTACTATGCCAACTCGTCAGGGGGTGGGTGGTAGGAGGCCCGAGCTTGGGATGGAGCTTTCTCGATGGATTTCTTTTTTTTTTTTCTTTCTCCTTCTTTTCTCCACGTCTAGTATCATCGTCATCATAATAAAGGATAACAAGTCACAGGCTCTCACTCGTGTAAATAAATTATACTATTAATGTTATTAATGACCAGTCTCACTCTCTTACTGTTCCTCAATCTGGTCAAAAGGTTCTCCAGCCGTAAAAATTAATGGGCAACCGATACTATCAGATCTCAATCAATCCAGATGTACTCTTGGCCCGAGATTACAGGATTTGTGCTGTTCCTAACCAATATCGGTCTAGGATCACCACAGATTGTCTGCTTCACGCCTATTGCTAACGGCTGCGGGATCGCTGGTCAGCAACTCGACCAATCATTCCCCAATGACCCGCTTCGCCCGGACGATCATCTTCTCCGTTGGCACTTTCGCCAAGCAGTCCTCGTCAATATGAAGGGGGCTGGCGAGCCGTGTTTTAAGATCGATTTCCCACCTGGTTCAGACATGATGAGCCAGATCATGAGTGGTCCAAAAGCTGTTGAGAGGATGGGGTCCGAGCTTCTTGGCCGCTTGAATGCACAGGGGGATCACGCTTGAGGCAAGGGTAGTCTGCCAATAAAATGTGACCTAGAGTACTATAGAATCTTGTATTACACAACGAGGTTAAGCACCGACTTTCGTTTTAACTCCGCTTTCTTTTTTTTGTTGCGGCATTCTTGCTGGTTAGTTGAGCAATATATATGATATACCCCGCATTTCCGCATTATAATTTATTTGTTCGCGGGGTACTACTATGGTTTAATGGGACCGTTGTATCCGCCATCACGAAAAATCACTTAGGTGAAATAGTTTATCATATGAGATTCAACACAGTCTGGTCGGATAACTTATTGAGACACGAACACTGCCAGTAACCATAAGAGGGTATTGTAGATAACAGAGAAAGATGTGTACCTAGTTTCTTGGCTTGCGTAGACATAATTTTTATAGAATAGCGACTCCAAAGTCAGTCACATCACCTTAGATCTCGGGTGGTATCATTGCTAGCCATCACTCGTTGTCAGGTTTGAGCAGTGAATCTATATGTACTCGCAGTAAACATCTAATAGCCAGCTCATCCTTGCTTTTCCGGACTGCTGCTTTTGGCTTTTGGTTAATCTTTTGGCACTACAGCTGGATACCTCTTCTCTATGGATACCAGGAGGGGCCAGTGGGATGCACGGGATATGCGGTTTGGCCCCCACAAATGTTTGCCGAGTTGGGTCTCGTGGGGGGAGAGCAAAATCGTTTGTAGACCATGTGAGGGTTCGGCGAGGCAGCACTCTCAGCGGAGCACGGCTTTTCTTGGCTAGGGAGAGTCGGTCTACTCTGGTTAATATCATAAATTCATACCAGCTAAACCTATCCGGAATCCGCTGCTCTGGGGTTTTTGCTAGCCAAGAAATGCCGTTGAACGCTCACAGAGTCTAATAGCGTAATGGTGTTCAACCAAAGACTGACTCTCCGCCTCCCTATTCAGGTTAAGGGTGAAAGCTTGATTTCTCGAATACCTTTTGGGTGGTTTTAGGGTTTCCGTGGTGTTAAAACCAACTACACCACGAAACCGAATTACGAGTAAACGTTTAGCATTTTTCTACTTATTGTCGTGCACAGGTCTACTGGTAGTGTTAATCACCGGCCCATAGCATTGCGTAAGTTGTGCTTGGTATCATCCAATAAGAACTCAAAGAATTAGACCGTGTGCTGGGGCGTTGAAGCCGCCTCTCCAAGTAAGGACCTGTGGTTTTTTTTTTTGTCTCGCGGAGCAAGATTTTTGGTATGTTTCTCGCCGCTCTTTCGGAGGAGGAAATTTCGGACAACCCGGCACACGGTCCAATTATTGAGTTCATGCCGTAGCTGAAGGCGAGTTTGGCATTATGGAATCAAGGATTATCTGGTCCTAGCTGAGGCTTATTTGTCCTCGCTTTTTTCTACAGCCTTTTTGCATCCTATCCATTGCATCCACCACACTTGCTACCGTGCAAACTTTGCATTTTTCACCTGTGACCTGCAGAATCCTTCCTTCTCGATTGTAGTATGTCTTTCTCATTCCCAGTTACAATGACAACATTGGCATACTAAGATTGGCAGTCAAACATGCCACCCGTTGACCGCTCCCGATGGCTTAATACTTTTATATATGCTTCCAAGAATCGTGCCTTTGTGCTGGGAGGCCTGTGGGCCACAGAAGGTGTTACGAGCACTAATCTATATTCCATGGCGAAGATTTTCTTTTCTGTTAGTGGTGCCCCCTCTCTACACGAAGATAGCGAACAGTTTATTGAGAGGGATGGGAAACGGCTTCAACCAGGCAATTACTATGTTGTCGCTAATGGTAATCTCTTCTGTGCCCCATTATTGGCATCTACTTACTAGGAATAGGTTCCATTATTTTGACGGACGGTGTGCCGGTAAATCGTATGATCTCTTTGCAATCTGGAACTCATGTTGCATCTTTCCCCAATGCTGTACACGGGCGAGATCGGCGATGCGTTATAACCCGTAGGCAGGCTCATGATGGCAGGTGGAGGCCTTTGAAGCTGCTCATATCTTTCCTTTTGCCTACCTGGGCTACTGGAACGACAATAACCGTGACTCTGGCCATTGGATTACCACTCCCCTCGCCGCGAAGTCCTGAGGATCCATCATCCTGCTCACGAGCGATATGCACCGTTTCTTTGATGCCTACGAGTTGGCAATTAACCCTGACGCATGAATGACTAGATCTCAAGGTTTTCGTGGCTAATAATTGTGCAGGATAACTTCACGATCGTGCGCCCCACACCTGATCCCGCCGCCTATCGCATCGCCGGCCGTCATCTCGACCAGGCATTTATTGATAATCCACTCCGGCCGGTTGATGAACTGCTACGCTGGAAGTTTCGCCAAGCAGTCCCCGTTAATATGAAGGGTGTTGGAGAGCCTTCTTCTGAGACCGATTTCTTGGAGGCCGCAGACATAATGGGTGAGATTCCGAGAGAGCCGAAAGCTGCCGAGAGAATGGAGTTTGACCTCTTCGGCCGTTTCAATGCAATGGGGGGTCGTTAGTGGGACCCATTTCCACTTCGAGAATTGTATGATGGCAAGAGTGGCTGTTCGGGTAATCACAAACGCCTAATCTTTTGCGTGTGCGGATAGATTTTCCCACCTCCATCAAAGCATGTTTGTGATGGGTGAAGATAGTCAGCCAGACCCGCCGCCCTCTGATCGCTCAGCACGGCGTGATGCTTTTATCTATGCTTCCGACGACCGTGTTAACTTTACTGTTCTCTGAGGCCTCTGGGCCTCCGGGGGTATTACCAACTCCATCCTCTATTCAATGTTGGAGATTTTCCATTCTTTTACCTATACTTACGCTCTAAGTGATGGCCACGAACAGTTGGTTGAGAGGAATGGGCAACAGCTTCAACCCGGCAATTACTATATTGTCAAAAATTGTACGTTTCTTCTGTGCTTCCATAATTGGCCACTGCTCATCGCGAACAGGTCCTATCCGTGTCACCGATTAAGTCCCGCTAACTCGTACGCCTTTGTCGCTGTTTGGGACTCGTTGTGTTGTTCCGCGATGCTGTGCGCGAGCGAGATCGGCGATGCGTTATAACAGGCAGGCGGGCTCACGATGGCAGGTGGAGGGACTTCGAAGCCACTCATATATTTCCTTTGGCATACGAGAAGCAGTGGAGTGATTGCAACTACAGTCGTTTCATCACCGCTCCCCGTGCCACCGAGTCCCACAGATCCACCGACCCGGTCCGGAATGGGATATGTACGAAGTCTTTAATTCCTATGATTTGATAATCAACCCTGATGTATGAATGGGTAGGTGTTCAAGGTTTCATGGCTAATAATTTTGCAGGATGACTACAAGGTAGTGTGCTTTACACCAGATCTCGCGCACTATCGCATAGCAGGTCGTTACTTGAATCAATCGTTCATCGATAGTCTAAAGGGGCCGGTTGATGCCCTCCTTCACTGGCACATTCGCCAGACTGTCCTGCCAGAGAGCCTTCTTTCGAGAATGATTTTCCGGCGTACTCAGACAAGATAGGCGAGATCTAGAGAGGACCGAAAGCTGCCAAGAGAATGTAACCTGAAATCTTTAGCCGTTTCAATGCCATGGGGGATCACTTTTGAAGCAAGAGTACGTGACTGAGCGATGTGTACCTCGGGAACTGTAATACTTTGTGTTACCAGGATTTAGCACTAATGTTTGTTCATAAATTCTCTTAGTAATCAGGCGCACTCTGAGGTCCCATCTGTAATTAGAACTTAAGCCATGAATGTTATCTCGTTTAAATGAGAAATAAAATGGAATATAAAATAGGTGGAGCCTTTTTTTCCAGTAATTTATTACCCTTGTTTACCGACCCGGATCCTCATGAGCCCCCCCAGCCCACCAGCACCACTTGAATTCAGACCCCCGGGATACAAACCCAATCGATCACCAAGACTACAGATGAGTCGCTCCATCCCGGCCCAATTCCTATGCACATCAAAATTCATGATGTTTACCACCCGGTGCGCCAAGCGCAGCTGGATCGGCTTAGACATCTACTTATTCTATATGGCAAACCGTGCGCTTAATTCGAGCCAAGCTACGGGGGTGGGCCGGTGTAATGTGTGCGCATGTTCCGGTAACATTGTGCGGCTTACGGAGATGCTTGGGTGGTGTTTCCATAAGCTGAACTGACTGCCCGATTTTTTTCACACCGGCCCCACTCAGGGTCCGGTGCTCCTGGAATGAGACTATTCTGGCGGAGGTCGTAGGTAAGTCTGGAGAAGCCGCTTTGGTTGACGGAGAATGGCTTGTTTCGTTGCCGGTCGCTCGCAGGACCCATTTCCATCTCGGAGATTGTATGATGGGAAGAGTGGCTGTCCGCGGGATCACAAGCACCTAATCTTTTGCGTGTGCGGATAGGATAGAGTTCATCGTACTTTTTTTTTTTTTTTGAAAACACTCAACGCAACTCGTTCTTCACCCCGCTTCCACTCCTCTTTTCAATAGCATCCCCTTCGCGCTCTTCCTCCCTTCTCTCCTTCTCACGCCGTGCCGTTTTTTTTCTCGCATCCTATCACAAATCCGGAGCGAGGAGTGATCGGCAAAAAGATAAAAAATAAAAGTGGTTGGTGTAATACCACTGGTGTTTCCTCAGTCGTATCAGCGTCATAAATGGTCACTCGTGTCTCCTTCAACGGGGGTAAACGCGCATTCGTGAAGCACCAGATGAATTCTGCACCACGCTATCCCTCCATCATATGCTTGAGCTGCTAGCACCCTTCCGCCTTCCGGTACCTTGCGCGCCCCCGGTCCTACCTGTTTTCGTTTCCTTGTGACCAACCCTCTGTCCGGCTCTTGTGCACCCCTTCCCCCAATGACGCGCGATTCCGGCACTGATGATCCCAAATCCGCGGCGCGGAGGATGTAGCAAGGATAGTATTGTCGTAAAATTGTGGGGGAAATGTTCCACTGACCTGGTGCTGTACGTGCGAACATGTTGTTGGGCGTCTTGGCCCAATGCGAAATGCGGAACGGTTCGCTGGCGGGAAACTTGCCGCGCTTGGTGAGTTGCCCGCCGGGAACGTTTCTAGAGGGAAGTGGGAGAAACAAGGAGGACTGCGAGGAACCGTGGTGTTTATCGGGACTGTGGGGGGAGGAGGATAGGCATCAAGGCTTAAGGGCTTGTGGCGGCACACATGGCGCCCTATCTGGAAGGGACAGAACTGATGGAACGAAATAGTGTATGTAGAAGTGATTAGGTTTATAGTGCTGGAGGGTAAGAGGATGATTAGTGCTAGAAAAGGGAGAAAGAAAAAGGATTTGCCCGGGCTCGAACCAGGGACCACCAGTGTATTAGAGTGGTATGATAACCAACAACACTACAAAACCAAATTTCTATCGCATTCTTTAACATATTGTTGTATAAAGATCTACCGGTATTGTTAATCATTGGTCTATGACATTGCATAAGCTACCATAAGAACTCACATAATTGGACCGTGTGCTAGGACGTTGAAGTCGCCTGTCTTAGTAAGGTCCGGTGGTTGTTTTATTTTTTATTCGCCTCAGAGAGCACGTTTTCCGGTATGTCTCCTGCCCCTTCCTCGGAGGAGGAAACTTTGGACAACGTGGCTGACATGGTCCAATAATTGGCGTCCGCACGATAGCTGATGACGAGTCCGGCCCGATATAAGCAAAGATTACTTGGTCGTAGCCGGGGCTTGTTTGCCTTCGCTTTCGTCTGCGACCTCCGTTCATCTGATCCACTGTATCTACCGCTCTTCGTACACTGCAAACTTTGCTGTTTTTTCACCAGTAAGAGGGAGAATCATTCCGTTTCCATCAAAGTATGTCTTCCTCTATTCCCCATTTCCAGTTAGAATGGCAGCATTGACACGTTAAGATTGGCAGTCAAGCATGGCGTTCCTCGATCACTCACTCTGGCATGATACTTCCGTCTATGCCTCCGACAACCGCGACGAGAAACTCGGCGGTCTGTGGGCGGGAAGTACCATTACAAATGCAAACCTCTATTCGATGACCGAGATTTTGTGTATCTTTACCGATACTTTCGATATACACAACGAGGGCGGGGAGTTGGTGGGAAGGGATGGGGGGCAACTTCAGGCGGGAAATTACTATATTGTTACCAGTGGTGGGGGCTTCAGATTTTCCACCATTGGTCTCTACTGACTCTGAACAGGTTTTATTACTGTTAATAACGAAGTCCCACTGATTCGTTTGCCAACCTTTCAGAGTGGACCCCGCGTTGATGTATTTTGTACAGCCGTGCGGGCCCGAGATCAAGGCTGTGTTATAACTGGAATCAAAGTACCGCTTGCTCATTTTGGCAACTGGAGAGCCTTCGAAGCCTGTCATATCTTTCCTTTGGCATACGAGCAGCAGTGGAACCAGTTCAACTATGGTCGTTGGATCACCGTTCCGCCTGCCAACCAGTCACACGGATCCATCAACTCTGTTCAGAATGGGATTCTGCTCTTGAGCCATATGCACAAATTCTTCGATTCCTATGAAATTTCAATTAACCCGAATGTGAGGATGGCTAAACCTTCAAGTTCAATGCTCTGAAACTAATAAATATGAAGAACAACTACAAGATCGTATGTTTCACACCTGATACGCGTCCATATCACATCGCCGGTCGGTCTCTCGATCAGGCGCTCCTCGATAATCCGCTCCGACCTCCTGATCAGCTTCTACGTTGGCACTTTCGCCAGGCCGTGCTTATAAACATGAAGGGGGCTGGTGAGCAACGTTTTAGTGACGATTTCCCCTCCAACCCAGACATGGTGGGTGGAATTATGAGCGGCGAAAGGGCTGGGGCGGGGGTCGAGCAGTTTGGCGGTTTTGATGAATTTCTAGTTGACACTCCCCATGAATGATCATCCATGAAGCGTCTTCTCGCGCTCTTGATTTAATTTGGCAACCTTCTTTTTCTCACTGATCGAGGTGTGATAGAAGCGGTTTGTTTTCACAATCACCACATCCAAATCCGCACGTTAGCATCAACCTGCATGTACTTAATTAAATACAGTTGCGCTCTTAAATAGGTAGTCTAAATACAGATGATGGGGGATCAGTGGTTGCAACAGAAAGACACAAAGGAAGCGAAAGGAGTAGGGTTGAATCCAATAAAGATAGACACTAAGTTATCCGCTATCTCAAGTGTTGTTGTTGAGGCCCAACTTGAGGGACGGGTGCAGCTTGTCTAATAGCCAAGAAGATCCGAGGTCGCTTATGTGCAGAGATCTCAGCATGCCAAGCAAGGTACGAAATAGAAAATATTGTACAGGTAGGGTGAAACCACTAGAACTCCGAGATTACATCTCATCAATCCTGCCCTCACTCCACACAGGTAGTGTTTTTTTTTTTGGGACAACTGGGATACTAAAATCCGTTGCTAGCACGGTAAAGCAGTTTTGGAGGGATTTGAGTGCAGGGGACATTTAAGCTAACCCCGAGAGCTCACTTACCGTATTTGAACTGTATTATAAAAGGGTGGACCTTTAGAATACCATGCGCTTGGCAGTTAACACTTTCCGATACCATCAACCGAGAAATCAATGATACTGTACGAGTACTGTACCATCGAAAGTGTGGGACCTTTGCTGAAATGTACATAACGCACATTGTGACGAACAAAAAGGTCTACAATAATACAAGGAAATTAAAGAAGGGGACAAAAAAAATAGGGGAAGTAATGTCAAGAATTACTCGAAGCTTAGTGATTTTCCAAGATCTCCCTACATGTTTTTAAGATGAACTACGGTAAGCCAGAGATTCTCGTGACAACAAACTACCCAATATATACCGGAATAATACTGCTTCTAAGCGAGAGCAGCCCAAGACATAGAAATTGTTTCTGAAGGTAGGAACTTCACCATCGTTGGTGTTTATTTTATCTGGAGAGAAAGCAAGGGTTTCACCTTTTCGGGGGGCAAGCTTCTCAGTTGATGGTATCCAAGTGGGTGACTGCTAAGCGCATGGAGACCGATCTTCAATTTCTGTTTATATAAGCCAGGATTACCCGGTCGTCATTTATGATTAATTTTGTATATATTATTTGCCTTTCTTTGTTGCCTCGCACCCTACCCACCAGATTCTAACTCCCGTGCCAACGCAAACACTTCCTACTTCACCCCAGGTATAAACACCCCTTCTCTTTCCGTTAGAACATGTACCCCCCCCTTTAAGTCCCAGTCAGAGCGACATCACTGACGGACCAATAGTCAATCAAACATGCCGAATATCAATCGCTCCGCATGGCGTAATACTTTCATCTACGCTTCAGACAACCGTGGTACTATAATCGGGGGTCTCTGGGCCGCAGAAGGGATTACCAACGCCAATCTCTATTTCATGATTGGCATTTTCTGTCTGTTTAGCGATACTTTTGATCTCTATAATGAGAGTGAACGGTTGGTTGAGAGGGATTTGCAACAGCTTCAGCCAGGAAATTACTATATTGTCACTGACGGTAGGGTTTTTCTGCGCTTCAATCATCAGCCACCACTCACTTAGAACAGGTTCTATCACTATCACCGACGAAGTCCCGCTAACCCGCACGACGTCAGTGACGTCCGGAACCCGTGTTGAATCATTCCGCGATTCTGTACGTGATCGAGACCGGGGATGCGTTATAACCTGCACGGAAGCACTTCTAGCTCATTTTGGCAACTGGAGAGGCTTCGAAGCCACTCATATTTTTCCTTTGGCATACGAGGAGCACTGGAATCGGTGCAACTATGCTCGTTGGATTACCGTTCTACCCGCCAATGAGTCCGATGGATCCATCAACTCACTACAGAATGGGATCTTGCTCAGGACTGATATGCGCGATTGTTTTGACAATTATGATTTGGCCATCAATCCTGATGTATGAATAACTAGACCTTCAGCTCTTCATGGCTAATGATTGTGTAGGATAACTACAAGATTGTGTTCTTTACACCTCATTCTCTTATCTACGACGTCGCTGGTCGGCCTCTTGATCAGAAGTTCCTTAGTGATCCTCTTAGACCTGTTGATGAGCTGCTGCGCTGGCACTTTCGCCAGGCAGTCCTCACTAATATGAAGGGTGCTGGAGAGCCTTCTTTTGAGACCGATTTCCCGCCTGGTTCAGACATCATGGGAGAGATTCTGAGCGGTCCGAAATGTGGTGAGAGAATGGAGTTTGAGTTGTTTAGCCGTTTTAATGCAATGGGCGATCCTGAGGAAATGGTAGGCTGCGAAATGGTGTGTACCTAGGGCTTGTTCACATTTTATGTAACAATCCATAGCATCAACTATTACTCTCTCATAAATTACCTCAAAATCCTTGGAGCTCAGGGGTTTGATGTTAAACGATGTCGGAAATAGGCACCCTTTCAAATAGGTAATTACCGTTGTCCTGTTCAATTGAGATCGATCATCGATGGACTGTCGTTTTGATTCTTTGAAACGTAACGACACTCATTAAAAGGTGATTCAGAAGGCTCTTTACAGAGAAACCCAAGCAAACTTCTTCGACCTATACTGTGACTTTGGGGATGTTTAGCGCGCCGGCATTCATAAGGTAATACCGTGCAAAATTCGGGCTATCGGGTGAGCAGTGTTTGGAAGCACAATATTTGAAAGGCAGAATCTGCAAACCTTATAAAATGCGATCCGACAACATAGCAATCTAGGGCTTAAGAAATTTTATAAAAAGTTTGTGACTGTGCTCAAGTATAGCGCCTTTCGTCGGAGGGGGTGCGCAATCGGCGTCATGGATGATCACTCGCGTAGCCGCCTGAGTAGGTCAATTGCGTATTCGTGAAATCCGACTTAGGCACCAGATGAATTCTGCATCACACTGCCCCCTCTATCATATGCTTGAGCTGCTGCTACCATTCCGCCTTCCGGCGCCTTGCACGCCCCCGATCCTACTTGTCTCTGCTTCCCCGTGACCAACCCTGCAACCGGCTCTGGTGCCACTTTCCCCCAACGACTCACGATCCTGGCACTCACAATCCCGAATACACCGCGCGGAGGGTTCTCACGGTTGTTGATAGATAAGGGGTTTCCGCAGGGCTCACTTGTAAGAGTACTAGTGAGAGGATAGTTGAAGGAATGAAAAGAGGAAAGAGATTGAGGCCCCGAGGGGGGTAGTTGAATGTGTAGTTTATACAGAAGACGTTGCGTGAGGAGAGAGGAAAGAAAAACAAAACAAAAAAAATAACTCCATACATATACTAAAAGGAAAACCCGTCATACCTCTCAAGTCCCACAAACCAGGACACAATTACATATAGGATAAAACCCTACCAACCCTCCAATCTCCCTATACTATTCTGAAACTGTGAAAAGGGTGTCACGGTGATAACGTTACCGTAGAATTGTAGAGAAAATGTTCCGCTGACCTGGTGTACGTGCGAACATGTTGTTGGGCGTCCCGGCGCATTGAGAGATTTGGGACGGTTTGCTGGCGGGAAGCTTGAAGCCCTTGGCGAGTTGTACACCGGCGACTTTTTGAGAGAAGGAAGAGGGAGAAACAAGGAGGACAGCGAGAGGCTGCGGTGTCTATTGTGGCTGCGGCGAGAGGGAGGGGGATAGGCATCAAGGCTACGAACTTGTGGCGGCACACATGGCGCCCTATCCGGAAGGGACAGAACTGATGGAACGAAATAGTGTATATAGAAGTGATTAGGTTTATGGTGCTGGAGGGTAAGAGGGATGATTAGTGATAGAAGAGGGAGAGAAAAAAAGATTTCACCCAGACTTGAACCGGAGACCACCAGTGCGTTAGAGTAGTGTGATAACCAACTACACTACGAAGTCAAATGACTATAGAATATATAGCGATCTTCAACATATTGCCTTATACAGGTCAACTAGTAGTGCCAATCATTGGTCTATGACTTCGCATAAGTTGTACTGGGCGACATCCTCAGCCACCATAACTCGGAGAATTGGGCCCTGTGCTAGGGCGTTGGAGTTGCCTGTCCCTGTAAGCTCTGACGGTTTTCCTCTTTTTTATTTGTCTTGGCGAGCACGTTTGTTGTCTTGTTTTTTTGCCCTTTTGAAGGAGGAGGAAACTTTGGACAACCTGGCACACGCTTCAAGTATTTGAGCTCATGCTGGGGCTGCCGACAACTTCAGCCTAATATAAGAAAAATCTTCTGGCTCAAGCAGAGGCTTGTTTGTCATCACCTCTTCCTGCAACCTCGGTAAACTTTTATTATAATCACCGCTTCCACGGACAGTGCAATCACCCCCGTTTTACACCTTTAACCTGCAGAACCCTGCAGTTCTCACCCGAGTATGTCTTATTTTCCCCCCCATCCCCAGTTAGAGTGATAAAATTAACATACCCAGATTAGGAGTCAAATATACCCCTCGTGAGGAGCTCTTGTTGGCATAATTTCTTCATCTACGCCGCCGACAACCGTGACGAAAAGCTCGGTGGCCTCTGGGCCAGTAGCACCATTACCAATTCCAATTTTTATTGCATGGTGGAAATTCTCTGTATCTTTTCGGACACCTTTGTGATCCACGATGAGGTGGGGAATAGTGTCTGTTATGGGGCGGGGCGGGGCTGGTTTGGCTCTCAGGGGCCCCGCTGTTGCACGGGCTCGGGGGGAGTATTTTGTAGGTCCTCCCCGCCCTCCCCCCGTTTCTTACCACCAAATTTAACGGGGGGCCGCCAGGGGCATGGGCGGGGTGGGGACAACCCAAAAAGACGCCCGCCCCGGGCCAGTGAGGGGCCCAGGACGGGGAATGGGGCCAGGGGTCTGTGTCTTTCGGGCCCCGGAGGCCCCGTAACGAACTCTAGTGCGGAAGTTACTGGAGAAAGATGGGCAGCAACTGCATGAGGGCGACTACTATCTTGTGACCGTTGGTACCTGCTTCTGATCTCCCATCATTGGTTCCTGCTAACTCCCGAATAGGTTCCATCATGGTCAACGATGAAGTCTCACTCATCTGTTTACGAACCTTCCAAAGTGGATCCCGAGTTGATTCATTCACTCAAGCTGTGAGAGCCCGCGATGGATGCTGTATTGTAACGGGGATCGAGGCATCAATGGCTCACTTGGACATCTAGACCAGGTTCGAAGCCTGTCATATTTTTCCCTTAGCATGTGAAACTCAGTGGAAAGACGTCAACTATAGTCATTGGATTACCATTCCATCCGCCAGAGAGTTCGATGGATCAATTAACTTAGTTCAAAATAAAATTTTATTATCATGCCATATAAACAAATTTTTTGATTCCTACCAGATCGCAATTAATCCAAACGTGAGAATTACTCCACATTCAAATCTCGGAAACTAAGGGATGTATTGGATAACTACAAGATCGTATGCTCTGCCCCAGGTCCCATGTCATTTGGTATCGCCTGTCGGTCTCTTGACGAAACGTTCCCCAATAATCCCCTCCGGCCCCCCACCCAACCCTTACATTGGCACTTTCGCCAGGCAGTTCTATTAAACATGAAGGGCACAGGTGAGCATAGTTTTAGTGACGATTTCTACCGTAGCCCCAGCATTGTAAGTGGGGTCCTTAGCGGTGAAGGGGGGTGAAGGGGTTGCCAGGAGCATCTTGGTAGTCCCGGATCTGTCGTTCGTGTTTGGAATAACACTATTACAATGGTATTAGAAATTGAGACTTTTCTCCCTTTTTTCCTTTCATCTCCCGAAGGAAATGTACACTTCCGAGTCAGTGATATGTATGCCATGTAATCTGGAAAAATCCCAAACAGGAATAATGTCTCGCTGCATGGGAGCACTCGTAAAAACTGTTAACCGAGTATAAATTTTTAAGTTGATTTTACGAACGAGTGATATCACATGATGTATCTTCACGCACTCTTGATGGAATTTGTGAACTTTCTTTTACTCCCCGATCGCAGCAGAAGCGGCGTAATTCCACAACTGTGATACCCAAATCCACACTTTGGTACCATATAAACTCTTGCAATTAGCTATCCGATTATCCCAGTAAATTGAGTCATTAGACCATGATGGATTTAGAGTCACATGTTACCAAGATTGAGAAATACAGTTAACAAGAGTAAACAGTGCTAAATCGCCCAGGCTATGCTGTGGCGGTGAATCGTTTTTACTTTGCAGTCTGTTGTGATTCTGAACAGTGAGATTAGCGGCTGTACCGAGATGGCGAAGCGTAAGAATTTACGGAGGTACAATGGGTCAGTTTTGTAGGTTACACACCGGGTGGGGGTGGCAGTCCTTGGTTGTAGAAACTTTAAAACTAAAGCACTGTACCTCCGTATACTGTATTCAATAGCACCTACCTAATCAAAGGTTACAATGCCTAAAATAGGTAGTCTAGGTAGAGGTAAAGTGGGGGATTAACGGTTAAAATGGAAATCTGGCCGCTAGGGTATGGGAGTGGTTACCGGACTGAAAAAGATACATTAAGACTACCTCGCCGCACATTCGTAGTGCCCACGACCTACCTTTATACTATACCATCACACCCGTCGAGTACGAGTGCTACTGGTAGTCTTTTTTGCATGGACTCTGGTACTGGAATTGGTTACTAGCACCCGAAGGCAGTTTTGAAGTAATCTGAGTGGCGTGGGTATTTAATCCAACCCGAGAGCTTAGTCATTTGGAGTGTAAAACGAGGTAAACCTCTAGAATACCATGCACTTCGCGGTTAATCCTTGCTGATACCATCGACCGGGAAATTGATGATATCACAATTTCGAAAGTATAAGACCTTGGCGAAAACGTACACAAGTAGTGACAAACAAAATATATCAAAAAATAAAAAAAAATAAACTACAGATAATAGTATCAAGAATTGCTTGAAGCTTGCTAGTAACCTTTCTAGAAATTTCCCTGTGTTTTTTAGATATACCGAGCCCTAGGTTGATCAGTATTTTCTAGGGATTCTTGGCACGACAACACACCGCACCCAAAACATATCAGTATGATACTGCTTTCAAGTGAGGGCAGACTTAGACACAGAAATTCTTTATGAAGTTGAGAACTTCATAATCTGTTGTGAATATTTTATATCTATCTTTTTTTGCGATTTCCCAGTCGGATGGAGAGAGAGCTTAAGTTAAGCTTCGCAAGGGTTTCACCTTTTCGATCCAACAATGCGAACTGCCAAGCGCATAGTGACAGATCCCGGATTTTATGCTTATATAAGCAATGATTACCCCGTCGTCACATATGATTCGTGTTTATTTGCTTCCCCTCGTTGCCTCCAAGCATTCTATCCACCAGATCCCAACTCCCCTGCGGACGCGAGTACTGTACTTGCTACTTCACCTGAGGTGTAAACGCCACTTCCCTTCCTCTTAGAGCACGTATCCCCCTCAATTCCCAGTTCGAGCGATATTACTGACAACTCAATAGGCAATCAAACATGCCGACTATCAATCGCTCCGCATGGCGCAATACTTTCATCTACGCTTCTGAAAACCGTTCTTCTATACTCGGAGGTCTCTGGGCCGCAGAAGGTATTACCAACGCCAACCTCTATTCCATGATTGGTATTTTTTGTTTGTTCAGTGATACTTTCGATCTACAGGATGAGAGTGAACAATTGGTTGAGCGGGATTCGCAACCGCTCCAGCCAGGCAATTACTATATTGTCACCGATGGTAGTTTTTCCTTGCGTTTCAATCCTCAGCCACAACTGACTAAGAACAGGTACCATCGCTATCACCGATGAAGTCCCACTAACCCGCACGACATCAGTGACGTCCGGAAGCCGTATTGAATCATTCTGCAATGCTGTGCGTGGTCGTGACCGGAGGTGCATTTTAACTCGCACGGAAGTGGCGATGGCTCATTTTGACGACTGGATGGGCTTCGAAGCTACTCATATTTTCCCTTTGGCATATGAGGAGCACTGGAGTCAGTGCAACTACGGTCGTTGGATCACCGTTCCGCCCCCCAATGAGTCTGACGGATCCATCAACTCACTACAAAATGGGATCTTGCTCAGGTGTGATATGCATCATTTTTTTGACAATTACCATTTGGCCATCAATCCTGATGTATGAATAGCTAGACCTTCAACTCTTTATAGCTAACTATTGTGTAGGACAACCACAAGATCGTATGCTTCACCCCAGCTCCCTCTCCGTATAGCATCGCTGGTCGGTTTCTTGATCAGACGTTTCTCGATGATCCTCTCCGACCTTCTGCTCCACTTCTACGTTGGCACTTTCGCCAGGCAGTGCTCACTAATGTGAAGGGTCTGGGGGAGCCTTGTTTCGAGACAGATTTCCCGCCTGGCTCAGACATCATGGGTGAGATCATGAGAGGTCCAAAATGTGGAGAGAGAATGGAGTTTGAACTATTTAGCCGTTTCAACTCAAAGAGAGTTCCTGAGGATTTGGTTGGCTGCGAAATGGTATATAGATAGAACATGATGGCATTTTATGTAATACCAATCTTTAGCATCAATCATTGTTCCGTTATAAATTTCTTCAAATCTCCTGTGAGCTCTGGGGTTTAATGCTAAATGATGCCGGAAATTGGCAGTGTTTGAAATGGGTAATTACTGTTGTCCCATTCAATGGCGATTGATCGTAGACAGACTGTATTTTGGGGTCTTTAGAACAGATCGACGCATATTAAGTAGTGATTCGTAAGGTTCCCAACTAATAGTGTGACTTAAGGGCTGCTCAGCATGCCAGAGTTTGTAAGGTAATGCTGTGCAAGACGCAGGCTATAAGGTGAGGATTGCAGAGCTGTATACTATATGAAAGGCAGAATTCACAAACCTTATAGAATATGATTTGGAAACATCAGTGTTCCCAACCGTCCAGTCCGTCCATCTGGGAGGAAGGACCTGATGGACCGGGAATGGTAGTCCGTCATTTTCGAGTTCATGGACAGACTAGGACCAATTGAGGTTGGACCGGATACCCAGCCAGTCCCATAGGGCCCTGTGGAGCTTTTCAGTTCAGTCACTTACCTTTACAAGTTTCAAGAATAGTGGTCATATTGAAACAAGCGAGTGACTAGCTGTGATGCAATCGAAACACTGATGACAAAGCACAGGGACACATCACAGGGATGAAAAAAACTTCTCCCTTAACATAACACAACCAACACTAACACAATTCTCAACTTGATCTTGCTTCAACTAACTAACGGAAAAGACCAGAGGTATTAATTCTAAAAACAATCCATCCTCCTGGCCTTCCAATAATTATTACAAGTAGTCATTTTATTCCATTTCCATGTACATCTTCCCCCCCCCCACCCGGACTCCCATGCTAACAAAAGAGAGACGAACCCCTCAAAGAACTCTCCTGTCTTCCCAGCCTCTACACTTTATTAGCAAAAAAAAGAGAATATGTATCTAGTTGTAACCAGTACAAGTACTA
Organism: Tuber umbilicatum; assembly: GCA_003313605.1. NCBI lineage: Eukaryota > Fungi > Ascomycota > Pezizomycetes > Pezizales > Tuberaceae > Tuber > Tuber umbilicatum. Next base: position 35,414 of record QLOI01001682.1, on the reverse strand, counting down.
CCGCGTACCCGGCCGATAGGATGAAGGAGCACCTTCTTGTTGGAAGTGTTCCGAGCGAGGCTTGCGCCGGGTTGGTGAAGCCGAATATTGCATTCTCTGGGGAGAGCTTGCGGAGGGGGTTTCATACGGGTCTTAGGGTGGCCGAGGAGGCGGGCTTGGTGGTTGTGATGGGGAGCTCATTGGGCATTTACCCGTTTGTGGTGCTTTCCAGACAGGCGTGGGGAGGCGGTCAGTGTTTCGATCAACAATGATAGAGTGGGGGGATTAGTAACCGAGTGAGCAATGTACTTTTACTAAGCGAGTGCAATTAGGGGGTGAGAAAGCTTGGGGTAGTGCTGGGATAGGCAGAGGAACTGGAGGAAGTTTGGGGGTCGGTCGGAGGTGGGAGTGATGAGAAGGCGGAAGCGGAGGCTGAGAGCAGTGAAGATGCTGAACTGGTAGAAAGCATAGATGTGAAGGCCGGCAGCCTAACCGAAGAAGTTGAGCATAACCTACCCATCGTTGACGGCTGAAAGCACAACGTGATGAAAGAACTCTCCACCCAAGAAACATAGATAGCCAGAATGTTTGAGACCGACCTTCGTGGCGGGGACGGCGAAGTCAGCCTCATGGACCGGGAGAAGCTCGGGAGTGCGGCGGCCGACCAACCAACTGGTTCTTCCGAGGATAGGCCTAACCTTGATGCTGCCGCTCAAGGGTTGGGGCGTCTGGTAAGGGAAGTGGGTAGCGCGGGGGATGAACAATTATCACAAAATGTCGGATGACGGGTGCGGGGACGTTTGGATTTGCAGTTTTAACATCGCTTGATTTTTTGGTCTTTGTGGTATGTTAGCTAGTTGTATTTGGTAAGCAATAAAGGGGATGATATACTCCGGGTTTTTTCGCACTAGACCTCCCCCGATTGTGGGATGCTATGATACCAGCATGAGACCGTTGTACAGTACCACATAGCATCTGCCATCATGAATGATCACTCGCGTCGCGGCCTCCGAGGGCCTGTTGTGAGTTTGTGAAACCCAACCTGGAAGCCGGATAGATAAATTCTGTATCGTGCTACTCTTCTAGTTTAATATGCTTGAACTACGGTACTAGCATCCTTCCACCTTCCAGCACCTTGTACACCCCCAGCCCTGCTTGTTTTTATTTCCTCACCAGCCCTGCGATGACTAGCGCGAGAGAGGAAAAAAATAAAAATAAAAGTGACTCTGCCCGTGCTCGAACCAGAGAGTACTAGTGTGTTGGGCAAGTGTGATAACCGACAACACCATGAAAGGAGGTTGCCAAAAAACTCCAATTTCAACCAATCTTGGTATCCGTCTGCGGTTATTTTGGCAAACCCGCGTCATGTCTCTAGAAATACTGAGGCTTTGTCGGCTTACCACTGAATGGTCTGTTCGAGTAGGGAATTGATAGGCTCCGCGTTTTCCTTGAACGGTACCGTTCGTAAAGTTTATTTGACTTTCGGTTAGCATAACATAAATTCTTTAATTATATAGCGACCTTCCGTTGGTCAAAACACAGTGCGAACGGTCAAAAGTGAAAAGGGCCTCAGGAAGTCCTTTTCCCCTACCGTTTGTCATTCATGACAACCACCCCTCAACCCCAACACCCACAAATGGTGTTGAACAGTCGTTCCCAGAACGGCGTATCAACGGACCATTGTTAACCAAACGAAGCCTAAACCGGATCGATCTGCCCAACCGTCACGCCTGCACCCACTAACCCCCTCCATCTCCAAAGATATTTGCAACCTCAAAAACCAACGACCCCCATTATTGTATACTGATACCATCCTAGTGGAATCAGTTCCACATCTACCGCCAAGTTTAAGAAAGAATGGCTGCTGTCCCGGTTCAGCAAGTGGGTGACTACTCAACTCTGTCTACCGCGGAAAGCCCAGAGGGTCCATCTCCGCACGGCAAGGATTATTACCTTCACGAGGGGTTGGAAGGGATAGGGTACCAGGAATATGATTGGCCTGACGCGTTCACGCAAGCACTTGAGTCGCAAGCCGATAAATTACGTTTGGGCGAGGCTGGCCAGTATGTGGCCTTCTCTATGGTGACGCAGCACAACCTGATGACGATCGACCGTCTTCGAGACACCCACCACAAAGGACTCCGCTACATGTACCTCAAGGAGGAGCAAGCATTAATTATTAAAATTATGCCCGGCAGACTTCATGAAGTATCCCACAGGATGTTTGCAAGAATGTTTGGTCCGCAAAGCGATTGCTATGGGGATAGAGGATGATGAGTTTGTCGACATAGGGAGTGGCAGGCTAGAAGGACGAGCCAGCCAAAAAGAACCCGATACAGCATTCATACCGGTCACACTTCGCCCTCTAAATACGGATTTCCCCACTCTTGTCTTCGAATGTGGAGTTTCGGAATCCCTTAAACGATTGAGGGTTGATGGTAACTAGTGGCTGGAAAATTCTGAGGGAGAGACACACACTGTTCTCCTCATCTCTGTCAACAAAAAGGGACGAAGAACTATTCTAGAGCAATGGGAAATGACCACTGTGCAGTGCCCGGCTACCCGAGCCCACCCTATTCCCCCTACCACCAGACCAAAAAGAACCCGCCTAGTCAACATCGTCGGACCTGTTGTCCCAGCACCCGCCATCGCTGCATCTGCACAAGCACCTATTATGCCCGCACCTGCCGCCCCCGCACTAGTTCCAGCATCCGCCGTCCCAGCAACTGTTCAAACACCCGGTATTCCCGCGCCCGCTAGTCCCGCACCGGTTCCAGCACCTCTTGCAGTGTTCCCAGCCGTCCAGTCCGTCCGTCTCCGGGGGAGGACAGGACGGACTACGGCCCGTAGTCCGTCTTTTTTGGGGGACTATGATGGACTACACCCAAGAGGGTGAGGACCGGACGGACTGTAGGGGACTGTAGTCCTAGCGCTTGGGCCGCCGTACTTACCAAGTTCAAATCCTCCGCCTCTAAACAATTGGTTTTAAGATCATGAGACATCACTCGTGTGGTCCCCGGGCGTCCCCGGGCGTCCCCTGCAGTCCCTTCCTGACTCCTTCGCGAATATTGTCTCCTGCCATGTGCAATTATCTCACACTACCCCCCGCCATCCCCCGCCGTCCTCAACGGTCCCCTGCAGTCTCTTACCGTCCCCGGCCGTCCCCTGTCGTCGCCTGCAGTCCCCCCCCTTATCCTTAACTAACATGTCTCACCCTGTAGGCCCGCCGTCCTGCCCGGAGGCACCCCCGGACGGTTGGGAACACTGACCTCTTGTTCTAGCACCCGTTATTGCTCCACCCGCCACTCCGGTACCCGTTGTTGTTACCGGAGCCCCCTTAACGTTTGACTTTTCCAAAATCTTCCTTCGCTCGCCAGTACCTAGCCGAGGGGAAAGCAATATTATCTTTACTAGTCAGGATCTCGAATATTATGCCAGAAACATCTGGAGGGCTATTAAGTAGTCCGGGTCTGAGAAACCGAAACAGTAAGTCGTCTTTACTTAATCATCGCTTAAAATTGAGTTCAGGACCGATGGTACTACTTCTTCAGAAATGGAGCGTGGAGTGGGCGCCGCTTTCTGATAGGTCATACAGTGGAATGTGGGTCGTTTAGAACCACCCTCAGGGGTGTTTTTTTTTCTTTCTCTTTTCCTTTTTTGTTTCTATTTTTCTGTTTCCTGTTTTCTCTAGACAGCCTTTTTAATAGATAAAACACTTTTTATACAACAGGTAGTGGAGAAGTACTCTAAAAACTCATAAAATCCACTACCTCCGTAGCAGAGGTTAATCGTTCCATACACGGTAGGTTTATTTTCGCTTATTTCGGACCGGCCACTACAGACCAGATGAAGTATGATATCGCCACAGATTAGCAATATATCCCTCTATCCAGTGAGACTAGTAAAAGAGCCTTATCCTTGTTACCATATATTTCCTCCCCTTCATCACTTAGCATGTACCGTACCTTCTAAACAATTAAAAAATCACCACCTACAATCATCGAGTGATCAATCATGACGAGGCATTGTAGGGTATGATTAGCAGGATCGCTCGTGGGATAAATGGGCAAGATTAGTAATAAGATCCTACTCGACCTAGGTAGGTAGAACTCAATCATGATCTGATGATGCGCTCCACCCGAGAGAGGGCAGGTAATGGTAGGGTAACTACGCATAGGGGATTTGGTGACCCGCTTCCTCCAAATCAGAACCACGAAGAACTTACACTCTGTCTTCATCATACACCTCTCATCATCACACACCAAATACAGGATGCTACGCGCGCTCAGGTTGCTCCCCAAATCCCGCTGTTTAGAAATAACCCCTGTTACTAAGTTAACTCTTCGCAGTAATATTTTTCAGTCCATAATCTCAACCGGTTGAAAAGGCTTGATAACCCACTACTCGGTTGTGGGACAAAGTGTCCGGATATTAAAAAAATCGGCTAGTAGATACCCAGTACGGTATGTAATTAAGAGCTAATCATTCCAGAAATCTGGGATAAGTCCGATTTTGGGACTGGACAGCCCCAACAAAGGCTCACCCCATCAGGTTTAGTGGGGGGAAGTGGTATTTTTTCCACATCCAACGTGGTGTAGAACCAACTACACCATGGATCCTTATGGAACAAAAGCAGCCAGTGTGCGTCGTCCCATTGGTATAGAGCGGCGCTTTGAAAAGTTCAGTTGCAGTTGAAGACATCTTGACTACAATACTGTTTCGGCATATGTCTACCTTGTATAACCCTTCTGTGGCAGTCCACACTTTGGCCATCCGCTATCCGCTACGACAAAGAATTCCTCTGGAAAACTCAACCAGCAATTCTTCGGCAATACCATTAGGTCCCTAGTTCTGGATGTATCTTAGGAAGGCCCAGAAAAGTTATCCAGGACAGCGCGACGTGACCGGCCTGAAAATACACATTTCATATAATCGCGAAGGATAAATTACAGTCACACTTCGCTGTTCGGAACCCCGACATTTGCCACCCAGTTTTCCCGTATGAAATTCGGTGATCGGCAGACCGAGTGATGTGAGACAATATGTTATGTTTTAGTGTGCTAAAGGACATATTTTTCGGAACTTTTGTCCTCTGAGATAGAGGTGCGATTGTGCCTCTTTCACCTCGTGCTAGGTGAGGAAGCGTTCTATCTTAAATTGTGATTTAATAGAATGTTGTAGGCTTGTATCTATCCCTTCCCAATTAAACAGCCCCCACCATAGTATGATAATATGCAAGCTTGCGAGTTTAAGCAACCACGGTATTGTATTGTGAGGCCCTGTCCCGTGCACGTATATACTCAACGGGGCGGCAAGGCAGAAAAACAAGGGGAGAAGACAAGAAGGGGAGAAACGGCTTCTCTTCTTCGGGAGTGGAGTCAGGGAGACTGGTGTGGTGTGGGGAATTCCTAACTGTTCGGCCCCGCATCCCCTCACCCGATGCTTGACTGCACCACAATACCCGCAGTTGGGTACTAGTGCATCGGTCCAGCCGGCCCGCCGGGTGTGCTGGCTGAAAGCAGAGTTTATTCCAGCGCGGTAACCCTAGAAACCGTTCTAGTAGCCCGGATCCTTTTCTGATTCTCCTCGTGCCCACTAACTTGAACCCAACGAGTGTTGGAGTTTGACTGCCTCCCACCCCCCGGACTCCGAAGCCCCAGTACTACACTAAGCCTCTGCACGGGAGCGACCAAGCTGGTACTAGAGTACAAGCATATATCCCCAGTGCCGCAAATACCTGGCCGCCGCCAACCCCCCCCCCCGATTATCCTCCCCGCTTTCAAGCCAATCAGCGGTAGAGAATTGAAAAACTGGGATCGTCTCTCTAAAACGACAACAGTCTCCGAGACCGCAAGAGAGCTAATTCACTGTGGGTTGCCTGCTGTACAGAGGAGCGGGCTATCGGTGTGCTGGGTTGTCATGATAAAGCATCACATATTACTTGTACCATACAGGTGCTGAAATCACTGACAAGGGTTTGAGCTGAATGCAGTAGACTGCTAGGGGGTGCGCTAGTATCGATGGATGGATAGATGAATAAATGAATGAGTGGGGAGAGCGGGCTGGCATGAGTGCAGTAATCGTAAATACCAGGCAATCTTTAAAACAACTTTACCGGTAACCCGAAGGCGAGCTACCTGACTGAAAGAGTGGATTACCCGTAGTGGCGTTTCCAAAAAAAAATTAGCCACCCCCGGGGGGCATTGGTAATGCCATGACCGGGTCACTTACTTTTTCCTATCCGGGATACCCAAAAAATCGCCCAGCACCGGCATAACCGGCACCCAGCGGAAAGGGAAAGAAAGGGGAAAGCATCGATTAATTATTCGTATGACATGCAGGGTCAGGGTGGTATCATAATATTATGCAATATGGTGTTTGTCCGACAAATTCAGGGTTTGGATGCCATGTTCATTGCTTCTCGGATTATTATTGTAAGATCACGTACTCGTATTTCGCATGGAGTATCTGAAAGTGAGACACTGTTGTTTTTGATGGTTGGGCGGCTGTGTAACATCGTCTGTACGGTATAGTACCTCCAGATGCGTATCGCTGGAAGTAAGCACAATCCAATATCTCGGTAGCAGGGGTAAGCGAAAGCGAGTGATGAAGATGTAATAAGTATCTGTCTCAAGGCAGGACCTACAAGAATCTGCTTCTATGGACTCTAGGAGGTAGGCTTAGTTCCGGGACCCAGTTTCTGGCGAGTAGGGAGAGAATAGCTGCAGTTTATTCTCTCAATTAGGAAAAAGATTGCACAGATCGGAGAGAGCTAGAGTTATCTGAAGTTCATCAACGCCAAAGACCTATCTTGAACTCGGCTAAAGGTGAGCCGTTTCCAAAGAATTTATTTTCCCCTTTCAAACTGGGAGTTAATCGTTTTATCAGAAATTGGTCCCACTACCTCTAGGCCCCCATAATAATAAGAGGTGTTCTTTATGGTTTAGACTCTGGGCGTGTCAGTGAACTAATCGTTCGAAAGAATGGTTCAGGAGTTTACAGAGCAAAGGATCTTTGCATTGGGACATATAAGGGGCCTGAGCGATGGGGTGTGGAGGACTGGCTAATAGTTACTACCATTTATACGAGTGATGTTTCTTCTAAGATTTATCCGAAGAAAGCGGAGATCATCTGCCATGCCTTTTAGGGGGTTGTGCTCTCACTACTTGCGTACCTAATTGATGCCGGAGCAGACAGCGAACTGGATATCAAGAGGCATACTATGGGATTTGAAATTTGTTGCTGGAGGTAGGACACTAGGAAGAGATAGCAGAGGAGAATGACAATGGTAAGGACGTTGAATTTGTGAATAGTCTGGAGCGGTCCCTTGCGCGGTGCTCTACACTTGGGTTTTCTATCATCGGGCCCGAGGACCCCAACCTCGGAATTACAACCAGCCATCCTCCCCATTAGTGAGACCCCGCTTCACTTTGCCCTGCCCCGGAGATCAACCCCTTCCACAGAGATAGCAGATCGCACGAGATCTTACAGTACATCCCTGGACTGCCGAGACGGTGGAAGACTTTGTGCAGTCCCTGATAGTGGCGAAGACAGAGATGACCAAGGCGCTACCTCACTATTAGTATTTTCAGTGGGGATAAGCGAATGTATAAAAGGATCATATTGCCACGATCAGTCTACTGGTAGGATTCCTGGTATGATAGGGTAGCGAGTGGTCTGGATGAGAGCATTATTCTTTCAAATTGTAATAAGTGCAATTACCCGTTCTAGGGAGATATGTCTCAGGGCGTCGAAGCTTCCCCTTTAAGTAAGTATTTTCTTTCATCCCCATCAAAATAGGATACTCAGACATCCTGAGACATATTTCTCTTATTTAAGTTAATAAAGTGCAAGTACTCGTACAGTACACTCGGAGGGAGGCGGTGGTCCCCGCTACCCGTATCTTTCTCGGCATCCTATCGGGTACTGTACTACCGCAGCACAATCGCGGAGCCCCCATGGGTTGTCGCCTGGGATTGCTGGGATTCGGCTAATCGGTAACTGTGTGTTTAGCTGTTCTGCGATTGTGCCTAATTGTGCGGTAGTCTAACTATGGCCTAAGGTTTGCACGTCTGCGAAGTTACTTATGGTGGGGAAACCTTAAACTAGAGCGCTAGCGACATCTACCGGTATTTTGCTCAGTAATACAGGTTGCTATCTTATGTGGCTAATTTTGAGTCACTTAGTGTTAGCATCCCGTACGGTATATACACGTCCCAGGCATATTGAACCCGAACACAGGGGTCAAAAACCCGTATAGCAAATTATTTGCATGTCTGAGTAACTTTATTTCATTCTTTTAGATACAAGTCTGAGGGCCCACACTAAATTCGAACTCAAATGTTCTAGTTCAATATGCCTGGGACGTGTAACTCCCCTTTCGGCAATACAACAACTAATAACCGAATGCGACATTGGGGTCCTAGTACGTGTAGCTTTGAACCCCCATAGCTCGTCCGGAAGTTAATATCTTAAAATAACTTTCTATTTTATGAATCCACAGCTTAGTCCATCATCCATTGAAAAATAGAGAGACAAGTGAAATCGGGGCTGTTGTTTGGAAGCCTTGGCGGTTTGAAGTTTGAGTTCTTCAGGTTAGTAGTGCTCCGGCTAAAGATTTCCCCCACCCTCTTATTCTGTCAGCGTCTCGGACGCTGACACTTTTTCTCCACCCTTTCACCAGTCTTGGACAGCCTACTGGCACTTGCACGGGACTTGAAGCCGGACACTTTGTATGGGAGTTGTCGCCTTGGGTGTCCGGTTTCAACTAGGCCGCGCGAGTACCGTACCGTACACGCCGACCGCTGTGAATTTGGTTAACCATCGCCGCTTGACGGATAGGACTATTGAGCCTCTCTGCTCTATATCCCGCTCTTATGACCAATCAATACAGTCTCAACTGTCACCCTCGTTAGGGTAACCCCTGGCCCCTGTACTTGGCGATTCATAAAGTATTCGGATGCCTTGGCACCAAGATATAAACAAACACCGGTGTCTTGGCGCCAAGGCATCCGAATACTTTATGAATCGCCAAGTAATTGAGGCCCTCCGGAACATTAGGGACCCACCGGTGGCATGGGGATAACGTGTGTTCCACGCCGTCGCGAGCGCCCAGCATAACGGGTGTTTGGGTAAAGTGGTTGGCTGAACCTCAGTTAGGATTTGGATACCAGTAGTGACCAGTATTTGGATGGAAGGCTCGCTATGACATGACGGCGCTCGCTATGGTGTGGAATGCTGGCACTTGTGCATTGTTGTGCGAAAAACCCACCAAAGCGCCCGACCGCTAGAAAGCGCGACAGTGGTGAGCAGCACTTGGGCCTTTTCGCTGGGTAGGAGCACTCCCATGCTATTGTGCTCATTATCGATTTCTCAATTGTCATCAGTGCTGGGATTTCTCAAAAACGTTTTCTCCGCTCGAAAGCAATCCCCCACTGCCCTATTTCCCTCTTCTGACTTTGAGCTCTACCTCTCTCAGTTGGAGAACCAACCTTGAACCCCTAGCATGGCGTCGGGGTGAGAGAGAAAAATTGAGAAAGTTGAAGGATCGACGGCCTTTTAGAAATCGATAATATGCTTTCAAGTGCCGCAATCGTCAAGTATTTACTCGATTAATTGAACTGAGCTGAAAGTTGTCGATGTGGATATCGAGGTTGAGAACGAGCGCGCGTTCTTACATCTTCAGGGAACCACCCTCACTAACCACTTTTGAGCCCTTACAATAAGCGCTGTGCCCGAGTTCCGGCCCTTTCCCCCCGCAAATTAAGAGCATTTGAAAATTCGATCTTGCATCTGATCAATGACATAAATAAAGTATATGATTGGGTAAATATCATATGACAGAACAAGGAAAAACAACCATCATCCCGCTTGCCACGCATACCAGCGTCCCACCATGTCGGAACAGACAATGATGGGCAGGACATACCCAAGCCAAACACCAACCAAGCTTCATAAGAACACGGGCATGCTTAACTTACGGTAACCTCGAGTTCTTCAGGGTGCATACCTCTCCTCAAAAAATAAAAATAAGAACGCCCGCTAGTGGTTAATCTCGATAGAGAGGCTTAGTCAAAACGGTCGTAACTTGAGATGCCCTGATCGGGGCAACGAAACCAACCCTCCGAAATGTGGGTTGGCTCCCTGTGGCTCAAATTTGCGGTCTCGGAGGCAGGAGCAGTTCTTAAGTAGGAGGCAGGTTTTAACAGGCCTCTGTTTGTACTTTTGTTTGCCGCTTATCGACAGCCCTCACTACGGGTAAGAGCAAAATTTGCAGCCCACGCCAAGTTTTGGCGAAACTTTGGTGCCCTGACGGAATCTGACCGTGCTCGTATTGTAACACACATACGAATAACTCGCTACAAAATGGGAACAGTTCGGATTTAACACCGTCTTGGCAGAGCCTTCCTGATGTGGCGTTTGAAGCGGGTAAAGGAATCGTGCCGAGGATAGGTCAAGTGGTGTCCGCATAGTGCACCGATGGCATAAATTTACCCGAACCACAACGATCCAGAGCCTGGGATGATGTCCGCATGTTCCACAAGTACTGCACGAGTACTCGTACTGTACCTCTTGGGAAGCACTGGACAAGTAAGGATACATGTACCTGAACCCAGGGATCAAAGTTTTGCCTGGCAGATTGTCCGGGCACATCTGTGCACCCACACTAAATTCAGACTCAAATGTTTAGGTACGGCATGATACTCCACTATACCGTAAGGGTGCTTGCACGAGTACCGGTAATCTCACGCACAACAAGCACAACGGGGGCGATTAATAGGGCCTCTTTTTGACTCGCGAAGGCTCTTTAAGACAGTTTAGTGTTACGGTAATTATTGCAATAGTATGGAGCCGGCCGCCCACGGCAGCGGGTTCCAGCCATGACTGAGCCTGGTTAGTATTGAGTTCTGAGCGAGATTACCGTATTCTTGTTCCGTTAGAGCGTCCAAGGGATCGGTGGAGTAGGTCTCAGTTCGAAACCCCGGGAATCCATCCCGAGCGAAGGAAAAAGATACTTCTCAGATCCCATTATTACCTTGAACAGATCATTTGGGCGCCGCACCCGATGGCACATGGGATTACCGGTAGGGCACTCGTGCTTCATGAGGGGTACAGTACTTGGCAATTCACAAAGTATCTAGATACCTTGAGGCCAAGACTGACGCATTTAGGTGCAAATCTGGACATCTTGGCAGCACTCATAGCCTTTGCTCCTTTGGTTCTGCTCTCCCTGGGCTCGTATACTATGATATCCGCGCCACTGCACACTCCTGTCCCTAAACCCTAATCTAATTTATTCTAATGTAAGGTACTGGCACTGTTGGGACTCCCTCCCTGCGAGCACATCTGCCACCCTCTTTTCTACTCGAGCACATCCTTACCATTGTCGATAGTCACAGCCAGGTAGCGATTAGGGTCAGGCGTCTGATACCAGCCTTCATGACGATATGATCCAATAGGGTAATGAACAGACTCCAACAACAAAGGGTTTAGAGAAAAGCTCTCCACAGAACTACCCCCAATCGACTCCATGCCAAGGCGCCACATTTCGCATGTGCTTGTAAACAAGAGGGTTTTAGTGTCGGGCACAATGCCGGAGGCGGTCTGAGACAGCAAAATTCGGATCATGGATTACCACCGAATCGCATGAGTTTCGCTGCGCTCAACTTGCTCAATATTAAATAAGACTCTAAACGATCCAAGTTATTACCAGGGTACCACTACTCATGCTCATGGACCGCCCTCGAGCTACTCCGCACTGAGTCCACAGCCTTTGGCCCCCCCTTGCTGAGATTCCACATGATGGGGTGCAGTACGGCTTTGCCATCTTCTTCGCAATAAAGTTAACAAATTTCATGAGGTAACAGCATTTGCACTTGGTCGAAGGTGACAAAAATCCCAACTTACATGTTTACGTAATCAACCAGTCTGACGGACCCTGAGGGGCTCATGCTCGGGTGTACTCGTACAGTACAGTACAAGTAAGGGTATTTCAGATGCGGTAACATAGGTCTTCGTCCAGCGTGTTGCTCGGGAAATCACCACTTCTGGCGGAAGTGCACCGGTTTTTTCAACCCCCTAGTACCGTAGTGCCGATACTCGAGTACTAATATATCCTCACTCGGGAATGGCGGAGTGCGGGGTCAGATAGGCCGGGAGCGGTCTGTTGATTTACTCGTGCTGTACTGTATGAGTACTTAACAGTACAATCCAGAATCATACTACAGAGTAGTATGGTAATTACTCGCAGCTTCACTTGGCTCGGTCCTCTTGAAAACCTCCCGGTAATGCTGTACTCGCAGGCTGCGTATTCCAAACAGGATTATCGCGGCGAGTCTAGTCGTGAATTTAGTATTAATCCCGATAGGGGATAGGGGATGAGAGAGAAAACATGAAACCATTCAGACAACGCTTTTCAGTACTAGCCGCTATATACCGTATTACGTGTGCCAGAAGCGATTGGAGGAGAAGTGTGAGAGCCCCCTTGGTTATAGGGTGGCTTGCCTTGCAAATATTGGATTCACCGTGGTTCTGAACTCCCAGATACCGGTACTCGAGTACCGGTAGTCCACAGTAGTATGACATTTTCACTGCCTTCCGCCAATCAAAAGAAATCGAAGGGGCGGGGGGTTACACACTTCACCTTCGCAGCCTCTGGCGCCATGCGGCACGCACGGTATCCTCCCAGTTCCCCCGGCCGGTCCTTTGGAGCTACTTTTCGCGTGCGGTACCCGCATAACCACGTTTGCAGGGTTCCTATTCTTCCAGGTGCTGCGGGCCCTTGGAGTTGCTTCGCTAGCTTCGCCTTCCTGCCCATGTTGCTCAGTGGAAGACAAATTGTGACAAAAAGTTCGCAGCGTCCCAGACGCGCATCCGAAAACAGTTGTCTAAAAGGCTCCGGTTAGTCTGTTGTTGATAGGTGTTGCTCATGATGAGCCATGAAGGGTATGAGAACTCTATAGATAAAAGTGTATAGGGTCTTGATACAGGTATTCGAGTACTGTACCCTACAGCTCCAGAGCCGCACCGTGGGAATGATGTGCCCGGGCATTGACTTGCTTGTCGTTGCAGCTCCATCAGTTGAACTGTTGAACTAGCCAAGCTGGCGAGTAATTTAGTTATCCGCACAACCCTTCTGCACTGGTACTGGTGTTGTGCGGGGGCGTTGCCATGAAAGTTATTAAATTGTTTCTCTCTTTGGGCCTTGGCTATCGTAGTTTAAAAGCCCAACAATTTTTCAGAGCTTGGCTGCCCCGCAGCTCTAAGACTCCCATGTCGCACGGGCTTCTGCATGGGAGTGGCCAAGTTTATAAGTGTATGATCTGGATAATTCCCAGGCTTGAAGACCTTCGGGGGTGGTCGGGCTCCCGGGCCTCCGCATCAGTTTTTCCTGCTCGTAGCTGAGGAAAAAGGAAAAATGGAAATCGTTTCCTCAAAAAATGGCAACCTTTTCTGAAATCACAGTGCCGGCGGTATCCTGGGCACGATGGACCAACTAAGATACTAGAACGGTACCACACGAGACACTCTCACATCTCTCTAATCTGCCGACAGTACTCGTGGAAATAGGAAAACCGCTGCGTAGTTGGTCTGCTCTGATGTACTAGTACGGTACTCGCACTCTTCCGTACTCGTACATTTTTTCTTCTCCTTACTTTTCGATACCGATATATCCCTGTTCATTTCATTCTTCCCTGGCTCCCGGCCTTTCCGAGCACTGTATCTACAGTACCGGTATATAATATATATCTCTTCGCGAGAAGAAGGTTTGGAGTGGGACCGGGAAGGAGCAAATCCCCGCTGCCTCCTTTTCCGTTTCTATCCCTCTGTTTTCCTTTTCTCTCTCTACTCGAGTACCGACAAGACAGGGCAACGCGAAGCGTACTTATGTGTCTGGGAATTGCCATATCCAGTCTAGCCCAACCTGGGCCTACCTTCCCTTGGCTAATTACTTAACCTGCCCACCTACTCGTACTGGTACTGGTATGATACCGGAATAGTAACCATTTCCAAGATATCGCGCTAGTACCCGTATGGTAGGGATATGGGGTAAGGTATATATCAATCCTCCCATCCGTTCCCATCCAGTCCATCCCTCCCCCACGAGAAAGAGAAGAAGCAGTTTTTCGGTTTTTGCGGTTTTCGGTTTTCGGCCTCGGTTGGTGGGAATTCATCGAAACTTGAGTTGCATGAGAAAGAAAGAGTAGAGTTGTCGAGAGATGGGTTTAGCGTTGGCTTCGCTCTTCCTGGTGGTTATGTATACGCTGTTGGCGTTATCGACGGTACTTATGGCATTGAGGTAGGATACTATCCGGGGGTAGTTAGTGGATTGAGTGTGATTGGATACGTGGATTGATGGGTTAACAAACTGGCTGCCCTGCGCGGTTTCTAGATTTTACTGTCGAGCGTATATAATTAAGATGATCAGATCGGATGATTGGATCATGCTTGCTGCTTTTGTGAGTATTTTGCTTTTGGTAGTGGGTTTTGGAGGAAAGGCGATAACTGACCGGTTGGCGGGTAGATAAATGCCTGGGGGTTAGGTCGGTTCAACATCTACAGACGTACCATCTCAGGTTCAGTCCTGTGTCTGACAGAAGGCAGGTGTAACAAATGCTTTTCATATAAAATACGGCATTGGGCAAGCTCTCTAGGTCCCTTCTCCTCTCCTCTCAATCGTAGCTAACGATCGCACAGAACTCCCTTAGATGGCAAACCAGTACCTCCCCTCCCCCCCCTCAAATCCGTTCCAGCCTCACCGAAAGAACAATCATAAAAGCTGATAACAAACCCAGATATACAAAGTAGTCATTGTTTCGGTCCTCAAACTCTGGTATATTTACCAGCTGCAATACCTCATCACTCTATTCTTGATCAAAGCCAGTATCCTCTCCTTCTACCGGCGTTTATCCCCCGAGAGAAGCTACCAGATATCGATATGGATTGTCAGCGGTATTGTCGTGGTGTTCACCGTTGTAATGTTATTCGTGAATGTTTGTTCCCCCCTTCCTCCGACCTGGTTGGATCTTAGGTTTTCTAACACCGAAATGGGAAAGGTATTTGAATGCCCTAAGAACCCTAGTAGAGCATGGTCGCCAGGCTTTCCGCAAGGCTGCAATAACCTTGTCGTGGTGTATTATATCATGGCATCTTTCAATATCTTCTCGGATATCGTTATCTTGATTCTCCCGTTGCCGTCGCTGGTGAGGTTACAGACCAACAGGAGGAAGAGAGGTTTGCTCTACACGCTTTATGGCATAAAGGTTGAAATGCTGACACTTGGAGCTTTGAAGCGGCGTTGATCCTAATCTTCTCCTGCGGTTCCATCGCAGTAGTAGGTTCGATCGTGCGCATAACCTCACTATATAAAAGCCAGCACATCCTTGAATCAGGAGGAGAGTCTTCTTGTATCTACCCCCCCCCCCCCTCCTTCTTGTCCCTATGCTAACTCTTACTCTAGACTACGCGGCCAATGTCCTCCTGTGGTCGCAAGTAGAAGTCAACTTTGGAATCATCACTGCCTCCGCCCCTGCATTGAAACCCCTCGTCCACTCCATCCTCCAAGGCACCAGCCACGCGAAACCCAGCTATGCACGGGACGGTCTCGGCTATACGGGGCCCCAACGGGGGAGTAAGTGTGGCGTGCCGTTGCGCTCTCTGGGGTGTGTGGAAGCGGGAAGGTCGCACGGGAATACTACTACAATCGGTGGAGGGACTAGCGAGAGCCAGGAGGATATCGTGTTCAAGGGCGACGGGATTGTCAGGACGGTGGAGGTGAAAGTTGATATGGAGGTGGACGGGAGGTCAGAGGATAGCATCCGGCAATTGGAGTTCGGGCGGTAGTGGGTTCGGGGAAGGAGTAACTTATGCACTTTATTTTTATGCTATGCTTTTGGGAGGCTAGTGTTTGGGTTTTAATGCACTGTAAATATTAAATTACTTTTTCCTTTTCTATAATAATATATCTTTTTCCCGGTGGGTTAACAATATCGCGCCTAACTCGTAATTCACTCAATCGCCCCATACGCCCTCGCACCTCGGCCGTTCCGGAACCCCATTCCGGCCGATATCATACCACTCAAAACGCATTTCCATATCCGGACCCTGCCACCACACCCCGCACTATAACGTTTAGCAACAATCCCGATAGATTCCCTCTAGTCCACCCACACGAAATACCGGTACCCAACATAGAATCTGCCACCGATCCATACACAGCTCATAGCACAATGAGCAAGCCTAACCAACAGGAACAAAATCCGCACAAACAAGCCCGTGAACACCCTCCGAAGTCCGGTGCAATACCGACCCAGGTAGGCACCAACCTAACCACACGCCCCGAACTGTTGTGGCATCGCGACCTGGGGGTGTTTGGCATACTCGGGCTCGGCTGGGTGTCTGCGGCGCTCGCGCTCGCAGAATTCAGTACGATTTGGGGCGAGCGTCTGGATGCTTGTATATTCACTTCTGTTCAGGACCCAGGAGCAACGAGGAGAGCGGCAAGGACGAGCAGAGATTGGCATCATCTAACGGGTGAAGAAGTGCATTTCTGTATTGGAATGGTGAACCGAAAGGAGGGGCGATCGTAGGTTCTTCTCTAGAGGGTCGGGGGAAATTGGAGACATGGAAGAGAAAAAATAACGTTATCACACGAAATATAAGGGATCCACCAGAACCCCGAGTCTTCCAATAATAATGACGCGAACCAAGTTTACTTAATGGGTGTCTGCTGCCCATCCCATCTCTCACGCCCGCGCTATCCAAATCAAGCAAGTATATGAGCTTTCCAAACAAGGAAGGATTCCGGTGAGGATGCCGGCCAGAAGACTAGGTCCGGCCATGGTATTTTCCAACACGTACTCTTCCGTCGTCATCAGTAGCTAAAACCCCAGCCCAAGTCCCCACTCGACACGCCTCACACCAAACCCAGTCAAGAATGGACACTTTGGAAACGGCGACCACAAACATCACCCCCAATTGGACCCCGGTAACTGGCCAGAAAATCACTTCGCCCTCATTGATTTTATCATCTGCGATTCTGCGGACTTTGGATCTCTTTTTTTTTTTTTTTCTGTCGTGTCCGGCTTCTTGCGGAAGGGTGTTGTGCGCTCAACTCACGCTTTCTCCGCGCCCTGGGACTCCAGTGTTTTTTCGTACTGTCTACGGGGTTTGTGGTGCGCTCTACAGTTTTGGCGGGTTCTTGGGTATTGGCATTCTCGATGGGGGGTGAAGGTGGGTGCTTTTTTTTGTGCCAAGCGGCGTCGAGCGAAAACTTTTGATATGGTACTTTACATAGGCAGGAGATGTGGTGATTCTTGTTGTGGGGTTTGCTCGGCGCGCGGGTAAGTTCGCTTTGTGGTGCTTTTATTAGGATAGGGTGGGATTCGGTGAGAAGGGCGAGCAATCAGTTGGGTTATGTCACGGAATGTCACTCGATGGATCTGGAATTGTGAACGAAAAGTGTCATCTCCTTGATATGTTTGATATGTATACTAAAGTTACAGTTTATATAAGCACAATGCGCCAGTCTTGCTTTACATGCTCAATCCATGAGCTCTTCGGGCATCATTGTTGTCGGGAAAAATAAAAAAATAAAACAGGAAGGAGAGATAAAAAATACAAGTAGGTAATCCCTTTCGGTTGACATTTTTGAGAAGGAAATAGATAAACAGGAACAAAACGAGCGGGGCAGCGGCGATAGTAATGTCAACATGATGTACTCAACACCCCGTTTAACAGTTACCACTAGGAAGGACAAGGGGATACTCCCCATCGCCAAGCTCTACATCGCTGCCTGGGTTGGGGTACTTCAGTTCGGCCGAGGTCAACGGGGAAAGACACCCATTCCCGATGTTCGAGACGAGAACATCCGGCAGGTATGAGATGCCTGCACCGCCACCGGTGATGGTCACGACGGCGCAGTTTTGGAAGAATTCACGTTCGCGGTTGTTCCATGTCCTGTCGGAAATAGTTGTCATTAGTGGTATGAACAGAAGAGAGGAGAAGGGGGGTGGAAGGGTGGGTTACCAGGCAAAGATGACCTCCTCTCCGCTGGGAGCTTCCTTCGGGATATTAAAGTTGAAAGTCTGGTCTGAGCCGCTTTCACGGTTGGGGCAGGAACCTGGCCAGCTCTTGATAACTTTGAAGGTCTCGCCCTTGTCGTAGGAAAGGGAGACTTGACAACTGCCGCCGTAGTGGGTTCCGCTTCCTTCCAGACTATGTATATGTTAGCATTTGCTATTGGATATTTCAGAGATATGTCAAGCTCACGTGAAAGTCTGCGCACTACCAGCGGCCCATGTTGCGACCGGCTGACCCTCTGGTGTACCGAGGGCGTCGATATGGCCTTTGCATGGGTAATTAGAGCCATCGCTTTTCAAAGGAAACTCATAAATATCGTCAACCGTCTGTGTATGGGGGTTGTCTCGGTGTCGCATAGGAGGTGGTGACATCATGTTCATGTGTCCCAATGCCGGCATAAGGAGGGTAGATCCCAAGATCATGGAAGCAAGGAATTTTGTATACATGTTGACAATTATTAGGTAGATTAAGGTTGAATAATTATTGCAGAAGAAAGACTTGCTTCCTTTTATTCGGGGGAGTGAAAAAATGAAATGAAGGCTGAAAGAAGTGAAATGCTGATAATGAGAGAGCCGTCTTGGAAGTGAGATCCGGAGATGTACCATTCATTATATACCCTTCGAGCTGAGAGGCAACTTGAAGAAGGTTCGAAGTCCAGCGAAACCACGCTACAGACCACTCCCGGCCAATCTTGAAAATACGCGCTATTAAAAGGACATGAGGTGACGAATCGCAGGAAGGGGGGTGAGCGTTTGAAAACGACGATTCCCAATACGGGCAATGCTATAACCACAAAGAGACGCAAGTAAGCGAAGACGATTCAAGAACGGAGGAACCGCTGGACTACTCCCGGTTCATACTAATGCACGAATCAACGACAGCGGCCGGAATCCAGCGGGCTCAATACCAGCTCTCTCTCCAATCCGCCAAGATGGACCAGCGCTTATTCTATGGGAAGGGTTTTTGGAACACTTTACTAGGGCTGAACAATTATGTTTTTCGCCACCTCGTACCTTAATTTGGCCTTTGCACGGTTTCGCGCGGAGCAGCTTGATCCCTCCAGTCGATCGTTGGAACTGGCCCTAGCTTCAGAATGGCCGAAACCATTAGTGGCGGTTATCTCCCGCGGCAGTCTAACCTTTTACGGTATCGATCCACCCAAAGGGTCCAATTTAGGAACCCCGGAAGGCGGAAAATTTCGCACATCCGAAACGGCTTGGCAAGTGTTTGTCAATGGATCGGTACTAGTGTTTTAGTAGAGTGGATGCATGTCTTTCAAGATGGCCAGCCATCGTGACACCTCCATTGTCTTTAGCAGGGGTAGAGTGACGGGGTCGCCGTGGGCGTGAGAAAATATAATTCAATTCTCTTGGGCAATGAGCTCGAATGCAACGATGGGGTGTGTCTATATGGGCGCCAAAGCACGATTGGGCTCTTCAAGAGTTTACTCTGCGGAATTTTCGCCGTACAAGTGGGCGGGCGCGTGCAATTTTACCGCAAAAGTAGTAAATTTCACACCAAGATGTTGCGCCAGAAAATATTCACAAAGTACAAACTATCCACAGACCCGCCGAAAATAGGAAGGACATTATTTTCTATATGCAAATGCCCACTCAATTCCTAACTCCTCGAGAATGGTATGCAGTTGAACTTTAAAATTCAGCCAAGACATAGTTTTCCCACCGAAAACTATGGTCTTTGTCCCTCTCTGTAGTCTAGTCAAGTAGTCCACATCTTTCCTGAACACTCTACAAAGCTATCCTATTTTTAATTCAAGTATTGGTACCTGAATGGGTGCGTGGGGTCGGCCATTTTTTTAGTGTAAAGTCGTTCGTGCCCACTTGTGACAAAGTTAGCGGATGTCGAATAAACACCCTGCCGCACGGGTAAACTTGCACTTATATGCAGCACGTGTATTCTTACCGCTCTCCGGATAATTCTCCGAAGGTGTACGGACTATGGTACCGGTAGCAGTAGAAGTCTGTCGAGGCCTTCCTATCATAGATGCCATAGGAGGAGCTGTGCCGCGTATTTGCTGAAAAACAGTTCGGGATCAAGGATATCACAGAAATGGGGATGAGAAGATGGGAAGGAGGTAAGGTCTATTTAAGTACTTGTAACTTGAAAAGCATCAAGGGCCGGAGTTAATTCTCTTCTTGGGGACATACAAGTACGCTCGCCCCCCGCTATCCTGGATCGCGCTGAACCGGATACCCTGCCGAACGGGAAACAATATTTTGCACCTCCAATTTCTCACCAAATTTCACCTGTTGAACCGGAAAAGGGGATTTTCGGATTCGTATGAGATCTTAGAAACTCTACCACCTGTCTCTATAGAACGTTGATCGCCGAACCGGAAACTGAGGATACTGTCCGTAAAGCTAGGTCAAAAGAGGAAAAAAGGTGAGATAACGGTAATAGAGGGTGGACAGAAAAGTAGAGAAACTGAACTCGTAGCTGAGAGATCGAAAAGGATATTGCAGGGTCAGAGCTGCATGGACACGAAGGCAGAGTATATCACTACTGATAGTGGTTCGGTGGAAGATAAAGGACATAAATGCCTACAAGCCGGGCGACCAAAAGTGTTAATACTACATATAAGAATTTTCTAAGGTTGAACTTCTCATAAGAACTGGGATAGATCTTTATTATTATTTTTTGAATAACACGAACCCTCTCTCTCGGTTGTTCCGATGAAATTTGTGAAACCTAGACATCCGGGATAGCGGGGGGGGGGGTGTATTCAGAAGCAAACATGCCCTCTCATGGCGATGCCGCTGCGCAATCATAGTCTTCGCGCCTTCAAAATCTAATCTTGTCGGCGACGTCCACACTGCCATGGCCCTTCTAATGATGTGCTGGGCGACCGAAAAGTAACGTTGCACCACGGGCCTCGACTAATACAGGGTCTGCAATAACTCCCAGGAGCAGGATTCCACAGACTATCTCACTAGGAGTCCCACAGTATCGGCTTCACTAGTACCTGCCCAGGAAACCACGCGCGATCGGAGCACAGCATGGTGATCCCCGGAAAAAACAGTGTTCGATGGTACAAGTACTCGTACAGTACACTGCAGGTACGATAGAGCGCAGAATAGTAGGTGTGAGGATGCATACACTCAGCGCTTACGGCCGATGACTCCCCACCGCCACCACTCCCTGGCCCCGACTACTATACCACTGCATAAAATTACTATTAGTAATGGGGGTTTGAGAAAATGCGGGCAGTGCCGCGGGGGAGACTAGACGCCTCCAAGAAGCACAAGGAGACAATATTGAGGGAGATTATTCCCTAAAATCCCAGTCTGCCGCCCTAACTATTTCCTTACTTCATAGATTTGGGCTTGAGGAGCTATCAGGGCTCTTAAAGAACCCTAGAAATTACACTGAAGACTTGTGTCAATACTCGAAGAGACGTGCTGGAAAAGGTTTCCTGATTGCCAGAGAGCTTTCGTCTGTCGTGTGTAGCCCCGCCCAAACGTTTCGGTAAAGATTTAAGGGGAAAAAAATTTAAAGACAAGGGTTGACCGGTGCCCCCAAGGGGTTATTCCGGAATCTCACTTAGAAATCTTTCAACTATAGGATACTAGATGAGGTATGCTATCTACCACAGATGATTCGAGTAAACGCTCTAGTTTTGGTTTTCTCCAATTGAGCTTGGGATTGACTCTTCTCAATAAATAAATCGCGGCCGCTGTCACCCCTAGCGAGGCGATGGCCCCGCTACTGCGCCGGAGATTAGGTATCATCGCGGAAGATGGAGGGAAGAGGAACTCCAGCAAGCGCCCCGGAAGGCTTAACCTACTACCTCAAAAGGTGACGAGCAGACTTAATCTAATCAGGCTGGACCAGTTCCCCAGCCAGTATCTCTTGGGAGCGTCCAGGACTTAATGCCCGGTGCTCAGAGATGAGAGCAATTTCGTGTTGCCGGCAAGACATACCCCCAACGTCCAGAACTTCCCATCTATCTAAAATAAGGAACCTCAACCCCAAGTACCGTGATATTGAGACCTCCCAGCCTGAGGGAGAGGGAGACTGAGTCATCGAGAGAGGATAGGTCGGGCCCATTTGTGCTCCACCATAAGGCACCTGCAGGCCATTTGCCATACGTGCCCCACGATATCCCGATACCTAACAATTCCCTTCTCTTGCCCCCCCGCCGACCTAAACTCGAGTGATCTTCCATGATACCACCACTCCCTCTATTACCACCTCATCATCTCCTACACACCAAAATTTTAATCAACGGACACAAAAATTCATGCAATCTTGTTCGGGTGGGATGAAAATACGGAGGAATATAAAGAAAGTATCTAAAAAGTGGAACAATTTGTTTTTCCGGGCTCTAAGAACTGTACAGGTACTCTATTTGGCTATCTACTTATGGCGGGGACAAGCTTCTGTTGTCCAGAATTATCTAAGATGAGAAAAAAAAGAGAGAAAAATGATGAGGAAGAAATTATCGCAGATCCTGAGCAAGTGTTCCCGAAAAATATAGGGTTTCCCCGTCCAAGAGAAGGTTGGGGAGAATGAGCCATGGGCTTGTTTGGCACATTTCCTCTAGCGGTGGTATATACAGCACCCTACCCAAGACCTCAAAAATCAGCTCAACTGGCACTTCCCCCCGCCCCTCAGACGCTTCCATCAACCGAGATCTAAGCTCTGTATTTCTTCCACATCTGTGCCATTCTGGTGGCCTGGCCGGGGGTGAACTCGCTCATGCAAGAGTCCCAGGCCTGTTGTGTAGATGGCATGTTAGTAATCGCTCAGAACAAGGGCAGGGAGAGGAATTATTACAAAGTCCATGTAGTTGTGGATAGGGTCGGCGCCGGGGTATTTAGGGCCGGTGCAAGTGTCCTTGCTTGAGGGGCATCCAGAGGTGGGAGTCCTCTCAGCAGGAGTATCGGAAACAAAGTCACCGCCAGTGCAACCGCCCTCGAAAGGGTGGTAGAGACCTATCGAGAGAGAGCGAATTAGAAAGAGGATTCCGAAGAATGGGAATACATTTATTGACAATCCTACCTAGCCAATGGCCGATCTCGTGGGTTGCAGTATTTCCCAGGTTGAAGTTTTTAAGGGTTCCACCAGGTACGGTGTCGAAGTAGATGGAGCAACCATCTTTTGTGATGACCGAAGAATTGGGTTTTTCTGGGAAGTAGCAATATCCGAGGGGAGCGTCCTCCGGCACGTTTTGGAAGTAGATGTTAAGAGTTTTGTAGTCTCCCTTTCGAAGGGCGGACCTCATGGCAGGCTCATCCTCGTTATTGAACCAATCAGCGTTGGTTGTGCGGGTGGTTCCTGCAAGATTGAACTTGAAACCAGTGGAAGAATAGGCATTGTTGAGGACGTTGAGCTATTGAAACCATATCCTATCAGCAAAAGGTAGATACTAGCTGGTAGGATCCCACAAACTCGTACCTGAGCAGCAAGCTGAGAGTTTGGGATGTTTCCCTGGGAAACAAGGTTCCCCGAGCGGAGGACATGGAACCAAACTGGAATAGTGACTGAGATTGTCTCTCGTGTCGACAGGTTGTTAAGCTGTGCATCTTCTACCTCCTGAGCAAACTCTCTGCTAACATCCTTGTGCTCCTCAGAGGGGTCAGGAGTACCACATTTACGGGCGGCAGCCAACGTAACGAGGGGAAGGATCAAAGAGAAGATGAATTTCATGGTGGCGATATTAGGGGTTTAAGGAGAAGCTTTAGGGCTGGATAAAGCTTGAGAAGCCGGCGGTGAGAGCAGAGGCATGGGGATATAGACGATATTTATCCCCAATTCTCCTCCACGTTTACTAATGCCCGTACGATAATTCCCCAAACAGACCCACGTACCTTCCGCTCGACCGCTCCGGCTGTCAATTCGAGTGCGCTGTGAAGAAAATACTACGTCGTGCGCACTGGTATTGGCGTTCGAACATACAGGGATTTTTTATATCACACTCCATTTAAACTGCGACCCTATTCCCGATCCGCTAGAAAGCGTTCGGGGTGACGGCCGGTTAGTGCGATGGGTCGGACTTTCTCCATCGTACACTAGCAACCCATCATCGTGCGATACTTGAACGGCTTCGGAAATCTCAAAGAAATACGATAGAGCCAATGACGCAATTCGAGATACCCCGCGTTCTCCCGTGCTACTCCATTCTTACGACCGCCCTTGGCGTCTATTGGCGATTGCAATTTGCCCCTGTAATCTATTGGCCAACCAGGATACTTATGAGGCTTCTACACAGGATATCCGGTAGAGAAATGAATATCAGCCATGGCAGTGACCAAAGCTGAGGAAACAAACGGGATTGGGTAGATTTTTGATAATAGATTGCAGTGAGCTTAGATTCATCTGTTCGGACTTTTCTTATGGAGTAGAACTGTATGAATTGTACCTTTTAGACCGTTAGTAATCAGGTAGGATCAAGCACCAGTAGGTGCCAGCGGCACCGCTAGGATAAACTCAATATGTACTACTTTTGAAAGTAAGATTCGATATCGGTAGACCATCAATTTTCAATTAAGAAACTTAAAATTAAGTGGTAGGCCTGTTGATCCCAGTATTAGGTTTATCCAAATCAGGTACTTTTCGATGTCACTATATCCCTGTCCACTTTAAATCTTGAGATTATGAGACCTGCACGGAGCCCATTCCCCGTAACAACTACGGTGGACAATTAATGCCATAATATTATAGAAAATTAGTTTGGGTAAAAAAATGGAGGTTGAAGTTGTTACAACCATACCGAGAACCACAATGAGGAAAGCTAGCGAACCGTCGAAAAGGTACCAAGTTCACATCCGACACGTCAAAGCAAAACATCACACCGGGAAGCCACCTCCTAGATCACTTCGATCAACGCTTCCAGATGTTCGGCCCGTACACTAAGCTTCGAGACTAAAGTAGGCTAAGAAAACAGCCGATAGAGGGTGCAGGTTTGACATCCCGGGCATCAAAACCGGCGCAGGGCTCCCCCGCAAAAGCTCCCCATATACAAGTCTACCATCATAATATTTGTACAATGCTTGTACCGTAAACTCTTCGTGAAGACCAATATCTCCATTAGCCCTGTAATCTCCGGATTCAGGGCCAAAAGCCCCCCCGAGAAGGAATAGCGCTTTCATGACATAGTATGTGATCAGCCCTAGACCGGTGTTGGATCTCATTGACTGATCTTTGAGGCCTCGCTAACCTGTCAAACTAAACCTATTCTAGGCTAACAGAGATAGTAGATTACACGAGATTTTACGGCACTACAGTATAGGAACATCTAGAACACCGATATTAAATTAAAGGGGCATCCGTCCTCACCACCGCCCTACTGCAACTTCAAAGGCGCTTTCAAAAAAAAAAAAAAAAGAGGTTAAGGAATAGATGAAGGTTCTGCAAGTAGACAGCGGCCATACTATAGATTGAGATATTGCGCCTCGAATTCAGAAAGCATCGTGTTCCACAAAAGCGCAATAGTGGAGAACTTGCTAACCACTCTAATCCAGCGCGAACCTGAAGGAATTCAAAGGCCTATCCTAAAACCCCGAGTTTCCCAAAAAAAAAAAAAAGCTGAACGATCTATTCTCACGACAAGCCAGATCCTATATATACAAAAATTTTATATGCACTCAAACATGGGGAATAAAAATCCAAGATCTAAAAGATCTACCCAGATCCCCCACACACCTTTCTTTCTTCCCTATCCCGCTACCCGCGAATAACGGAGTACCGCCGGTATACCCCAAACAGAAGGGTGGGCAAAAGCCACAACCCCCAAGTGCCCACGCTTTCTGCTAGGCCGCCGTGTCGCCTGTGGACCGACTGAGTTGTGAGGGACGCCTGCCACCTGTATAAAGGAATGGCAGCGAGATTGAAGGTACAAATCTGGCTACAGATGGATCAAGTGAACCACGATACCAGATAATTTCTATCAGACACAAGTATGATACCTCCCTCGATGGCCCGAGGAGAATCTGCTAGTCTGCCATACCCTGTAGAACTCTACTCCCAATCAAAGCTGGCAGCGGCGCCAAGTTGTATGTAATACCGGTACCGCTTCTACTCGGGTATATGCCTACAGTGCTGCCAGAGGCTCCTGAAATTCTCGAAATGCTGGACCCTCTAAAGACCGATGTAGGCGAATACCGACCTACCCGAGGATAGTTTTCACCGTAGTTCTACCGGGAGTTTACGTAAAGTTTACATAATGTTGTCATTAATTCCAGGAGTTTTATCTTCGGTCCGGTTGTGCCTCCGACCAGGGGTCTACCGTATAGTGCCCACTCCCCCTACAGGGAACACCACTAAAATAACACAGGTACCAAAGTCAGCATCGGTACAACCTGTTCCACCCGACAAACGATCACATAAACCACGAAAGACTATACAACGAGAGCCACAATTTTTAACAACTAATCACCCTACAGGTGTATAGATCACTGGCCCTACTACCTGTTATGGCAATTCTTTACCTGTTTCCAAAAATCCTCCCCCACACTGAGGTACATATAAACTAGAGGGACAATGGGTATAGTACCGTAAAAATTCGGATAATTGAACCGGGTGCTATGCCGTTGGGTTTTCCCCTCTCAGTAAGATCAAGAAAAAAAATTCTGTCTCGGAAGGGGAAGAGGGTCGTGTTTTTGATGTGTTTTTTGCCCCCTTTCCAGAGAAGGGAATTCTGGACGACATAGCACACGGTTCAATTATTCTAATTTTTACTGTAATAAGTGGCCTGTGTTCGGGGAAATCGTAATTCTAGGGACTTGAGATAAGTGCACTACTGACACATCATTTCTCTAACATGGAAACCCTTTTTACATTTTGTTCTACAAGCCGAAGGGTTGTCCATTAGGGATTGTAGACTGATAGTCGCAAACCATACAACTCGTCCCAAAGGCTCGGAAGTATTCAAAAAAACCCGACCGTCCGCTTACAACAAAATATTATAGACCTATGACTTAGAACACTAGAATTATAAGGTGTACTCAAATCAATAATGCTTAGTGAAGCTAATCGCTTACCAGCTGAACCACATTAGCAGACAAAGTGGAAATCGTCGGGAGGACCGCCCCTCTCAAAGTCCTCCGATGATGAAAGGCTCCTCTCATCGGCGTTCAACCGAAGGCTTGGTCCAGGAGAGGTCGGCGCCCCACGTAATTTACTCAGGGTTTGGCTCCGGCAATCTCCTCCTATAACCCCATGAATGCGACATTCCCTCGCCCCCCGTGCACTAACGTAAAAATTCGAATAATTGAACCTCACGCTAAATCCCCCGTCGAATCCGCACCTAGTTTCCGGCGGTGTACAGGATAATCGGGCCACGAAGGGCAATCGGCATCTGCGCGGGTCAGATTTAGAAGGAGCGGGGGAGGGTACCATTTTCAGCATAATTGGGAGTTATATCTATTCATTATCACTTGTTTCTCAGGTATCTGAAATCCCTTTTTTATCCACCATTTTACTCTCCGGCATTTCTCACCATCCCGGACCGCCTGCTCCTGATTTTGGCTATCCAGGACAGCAAGGTGTGGCTATGCGCTTCCATGACAAGTGTAGAGCAGAGTAGCAGTGCGATGTGTAATCCCCCTGGCTTCCGAGTGGGGCTGCGCGGGTACATAACGGACCCTCAGATGATAGCCCTCTCATCCGAGTGATCATTCATGACCATGGACACAACAGTTTTATGCCGTCATAGTACCCATGCGGCCAAATTGAAGCCAGAAGGTGCTACCGCAAAGCTCGCTTAGCCACCTTCTGATTTCAATTCGGCCGCTTGAGTACAGTAGTACCCTACGAATAGATAAAGTCTAATGCGAAAAGGAAAAGCATGACACCTATATTGCTCAATAGGGATTCCCAACCAGCTAGCATGCCACACTTCCTTCAGCGAATGAATTCCGCCTCCGCAGGTAGGCCTCGGTGGGGATAGATTCGGGAGGGGTGTCGACATCGTCCCAGGCCGATAGTTAAGCGCCTATTTTTTTTTTCTTTTTGAAAGTCCGTCTTTCCTTAGGTTATCGAATGAGATTTAGAGAGTAAAGAAGAAGCTTCTCCCTTCTCTGTGAATTGTGAAAGTTTGCGCCTACACCAACCGAGAGGAAAGCTGGAATGCAGCCCTGTTACCAAGAATGGTTGCCCTGCAATCCCAGGTGTTTTGTTTGTAATCTGGTTTCCCGTTGTCTTGTCCCATGTCACGATGTCGCCTCCATCACCTCCAATATCAAACCACACCACCACCGCCTCCCTCTACGAAGGTACAGCGTGTAAGTTTTGTAGATTACACAGAGGGTGAGGGTGGCAGTCCTCGTTTGTGGAACCTACAAAACTTACACGCTGTACAGTACCCCCGTACTACCACACCGCAACCACCCGTTTGTATCGACCAGATCAAGCACTGGTATCAAATCAAAACCTTTGATCGCCAACAAAATGGCTCAAGTTTGGTCACAAAGCCCCGGTTCGCTCGGCTCTATTTTTTTTGGTTCTGAACGCCCATGATCACCCTCTCATGATGGTTGGAAAATATGCGCTAAGGTGGATGAGAGTTCCAGTTCACGCGGGATATGCACCTATGCTTTACCTTCCCTCATGGTAACCCGGTTCTCCTGCCTAACCCCACCATGTTAGACAATAGATATCCTTGTACGAACCACTCAGCTGCGATATACACCGAGCATTTGTCCAAACCAAGGAATAGCTAGAGGTCGACGAATCCGGGATAGAAGAAAATGATCTGGAATTCCACTAAGTTACATTGAGCATCAGTCTTCCCGGAAATTGAAGAGGTACGATGATGACCAGTTCATTAGACTCTGTGATGAGGACTCCTATTGCCTCGCAGTCGATACGCAAAAAATACAAGTCCCGCACGTCCTTAACTACAACTACCCATTAGTGGAGTCGGAATTTCATCCCAATGGCTCGGGCCGGCCCGGGAGTGTCAGACCCTATCCGATTACTGATAACATCAAGTTCGTCGGGGATCCAGCCATCACGTCTCTTGTCTTTATACCAACCCTTCCGCTGTTTTTTATAGACTCAGCCCTATACTCCAAGGAATTCCGGGGGCGTATGTGAAGCGTTCGTCATGCATCGCAGCTTCTTCAAATGCCCCAAGAAATTGAGAAGTTATGGCAAAATCGGCACCGGATGTTCGAACATGGGCACCATGGAGCAGGAGTGCCGTTCCGCTAACAACAACAAAGTTCTCCACGTGTTGCTCTCTGATAATATTCCATACAGCCCTCACAGCCCCCAAAACAGCCACTTATCCTTAGACCAGCCTCCTTTCTGGCCCTTGAGCCATTTGAGGGGAGGCGCTTTCACCAGTCGCCATCGTAGGAAAATACTTCTGAGAATGATAATCGCAATGATAATCAAGGAGGTAGGTGGAGCTGTGGAGACTTTCGTTTTTATCTGACCACATTGAATCACGGACATACGATCCTTCGAAAAGCAACTGGCGAGTTCCACGTGAAGCCACAGATCAGTATAGATGAAAATTCCTCCGACACGCTTTTCTCTCAAGTGTAGTCCAAGACTTCAGCCATGTGTCAACCTACTACCCCCCCCCCCTTTATCCTTCTCCCGCCAGAACAGTCAGCCCCGCAATTCTCTGTAGCAACATCCATCTTTTCCGCTAGCTCAACGACTCTCTATTTCAAACACGAGCGAGGACGTATCCCACGAGGATCCCAGGGCGTCGGTGGAGAGACATATTCGCCGACCCGTTAACTTCTTCAATCGAGTGATTATCGATGATGACGCTGCCAACGCTGTCGACCATCCAACATCGGGAGAATACTGTTGAGTGATATCACAAGTAGCGAAGAAGAGAACGGGTACGAGGCCAGCGAGCAGCTTAGACTCCTTGTAGAATGATAAGAGAATTGAGTAGGAAGGGAAAGGAAAAGGCGAGAGGAAGAAAAGAGGCGATGTAGAAACAAGAGTGGAGAACCGGGTGTCCTATATGAGATCTCCAAAGACCCATTCTAGCTTACAAGCGGTCAAGGGACCTATCAACGGGGTCGCCCAGAGCCGAGAACACTTCCAGCGGTCTTCTTACACTTCTTCTTCACTATTTCTCACTCGCAGCAATTCTTTCTCCAAGTTCCTCACCTATATTCACTAGTCCGTGTCCAAGCCAGCAGCGAACCAACGTAAGGATTTAAGAGATAAGCCCCGCGAGTGCACCTTACGTAGTTTCTAGCGTCGCCAATCCTTGTTCCTTCCCGGTAAGACGAAGCGCATCCGTTCGGCAGATGTCGTCAGCGAAGAATCTCCACTGGAATCCAGTACCCTCCGAAAAGCTTAACTGGACATCTTGCATTCATATTAGTAATTCGGAAATCGGATAGCGATGCAACCAGACTGTGCTGTACCGCCCTCGAGGGCTATGGCTGTGCAAGCCAGTATTTGTTTTTGCTTTTTAGACGCAGAGAAAATCATCGCCCATGATGAGCCAAGTCGTCAGGATAAGCCATTCCCGGTGAAACCACATTCTGCAGGCTTGGATTAACTTTAGTAATTCCCCAGTGCCAGTGCTCGAGTATTATTGCTCGATCGTAAATGAATTACAATTTAAGATAGACTATATACCATATGCACGCACTCTGCCGGCACTCATGGCAGTTCGGACCCCGCGCCAGAGCTCCGGTTCCGAGAAAAATCCCCGACCTCTTCGTCAGTGGCAGCGGTGCTCATATGGATCAGGATATGTCTACCATACTGCACCCGTGCGCTTGTACTAACACTGACCTCCCAAACTGGAGGATCTATATCAAGTCTATCTGATACCCTATGAACTCCGGGGGGCTTGGAGGCAGAAGAACAAGTAGTCGCTGTCTTTCATGTTCCGTAAATAGGCGTGGTGACTCTCTAGGAAGAGAATGGTTCGGAAATAAAGAATTTGGGTAGTTGTTTACTTCAAAGTGTAATCTGAGGTCCGACGAACTCTAGCGTGAGCAGAGGCATAATCGCCGCGTAATTCGGTGTGCCCATCATTTGTTCTCTGAAAAAACTCTTCGCTTCAGTGTCTTTGATGGCATCCACAATTCTCACCCTCGACCATCAACTCGTCTTGAGAATTCCGGACCTGTGTCCGTCCTCGAGAACCTCCCAGAATTGCCGAAAGTATCTTGAAGTTTGCTCGTTATGTTTGCCCCGTGGTTTCAAATTGCTCGAACGACCCTATCATATAATGGAATATCCCTTTTCTGTCGAATTACCTCTTTTTTAAGCCACATTCATCTCCCTTTTTCCCGGTCAAAATAATAAGAAAAACCGGTGGCATTATCTCGAGAGATCACAATATGCCAAGGGGCAAGATACGGAAACCTCTGGTGCTGCACAGTACCAGTACCGTATTCTGTCATACTGTGCCCTGGTGCAACGCGCTACATACAGAACACGGGAAAATTCTCGCCAAAAAGGGGTAACCAACTTTCGCGTTCAAAGCGATGCTGACAGCGCAAAAGTTACTGACAGAAATCTCTAGACCGAGCAATAAAGAGAAAGTACCCGGCACAATTCTAGCAACCAGTGCGGGTCCAAACTCAATACCGGTACAATACAATTACATCGAGTATTTATTTGTGTAGCTACGGTGGATCTCGATTAGCCATCCGGGACACGGATCGCTATCGCTGGCAGCCGCCCAGTGGTCCGGTCATCCCATCCACTCTCAAATCCAGGATCCACTAACCTCTCCTTCAGTTGTCGTGTCAGCACACGTTCCAAAACTCTCCTCCAAACAACCTCACTATCGCTCGACAGCCAACCCATTCGCCCAATGTCTTCCGGTCGCCGCCGTCTCCCACATCCAACCGGCAGCGGCAAGGACTTTTTGCTTCCACTTGCGCTCACACTGACTACCGCAGCGATCGCAACCGCCGGTCTCTACTTCTGGCCCGGCAGCGACACCCCATGGGGCTCTCCGCATGAGTCCGAGGATGAGGTCGAAGTTGGAGGAAGATCCCGGAAGCCCAGACGGCACCAATACTTCGACAGAATCACGGAGGAGGATACTGATGACTTGCTCGAAGATGCCAGACGCGACGAAAAAATACGAAAAGAAAAATCAGCCCGCAGACACGAGACCGGTAGTACCAGACACAGCACTGGCAGCAGCAGCACAATGATGGCAGGCGCGTTAGTCGTGGACAGCATAGAGCACGCGGTTGGAAAAGCAGCAGACCTATTGCCGGGAGCCTCGGAAAGAAAGAAAGCCGACGCACTGAGGGAGCTCAAGAAGGAGGCCGAGGAGGTATCGAAGAAGCAACAATATGTTCCGACGCCGACAAGGAAGAAGAGTGTGGCGATTGTCGTGTCCGAGAGAAAAGTGCTTTTCGGGCAGGACTCGGACTTGGATTTTGAGGAAGCGGGCCTGCCATCAGTGAGTTGCCTCATCCTTACTATTTCACAATGCCTACTGATATCTTTCAGTCACTTCTATCACATCTACCACATCCATTGGACCTCACTCATACAGTTGTCAACATTCTGGTGTACTCACCACAACTTAAAACCCATCCACTCTCCAAATCTAGTGCCTTTCGCTCTCAAAAAGCGGGAGCCGCAGCCGCGGCCGCGGCACAAGCTTCAGCGGGCAGTTCCGATAAATTGCTTCGTAAACCCTCAGCATCCCACTTCTCACCCACTGCATCCACTTTCACTCTTGCCGCCTCTATGCTTCCGTCCGAGTGCCCGCTTGAACATATCATTCCATTTACACAGGCATCATCAATCGTTCCCCTTTTACGCACCTTGGCCCCCGAGACCGTTTACATCGAAGAACCTCTCACACTGCCTACATCCGGTGGGATAGTCTCCACTTTGCTCGAAGGTGGGTGGGTGGGAAACGTAGTTGTCGGGCTTATTGGGGATGACGATCAGCTTGCTCAGTTGATGGACAGCGATGACGAGAAGATTCAAGAGGAGGAGAAAACCAGGAAGGGCGAAGGGAAATGGTGGGGAACAGAAGCGCAGGGAAGCGTAAGAGGAAAGTTCGGAAATAGGGTGCAGATTGTTGAGGGGTGGGTCCTAATTGAGGATTGGAGAAGGAGGGTAGAGGAGAGGTCGTAGGTGTGGAGGCCGAGATAACCGGCAAGGGGTAAATTTTTTGTTTTTAGGGAGCAGAAGGTGACGAATGCCTACGAGGAGTTGTATAAATCATGAGGAAAGATAATATTTTACGAATAAACCACTCAATAAGACGACCAGTTACAGAAGCAGAGTACTGAATCGGGTAAAATAATTCGCTATCACACAAAGACCAGGAAGCCCTTGAGCATAGTCACGTGCAGGTAGGTACCCGAGCAAGAAAACCTCTACAGAACCCGGTTCAACACTCAGGCACACCCCGCCGGGAGCATACCTGAATTGCACTCCCGGCGCAATCGCGACCACCCCCCCGTCCCTTTCCACACCACGGCCCGGAATATTCGAGCAATTGGACGAAGGCCCGTCTTTAGGTATGGCAGCCTAGACAGAAGTGGGCGAAATGAAAGTGGGGGGCAGTCGAAAAACGGCGATTTGTGATAGAAAGGATGAATAAACTATGCACAAGTAAAGTAAATCTTCCAAGTATGTAGAAGGGACACTTGTGAAAGAAAGTTATGTACAAACTATAGGGAGAAGGAAAAGAAGAGAAGAAAATATTAAAGAGGATTCTTCCGATTATGCAAAAACTGCCGTGATAGATAGATATCAACGGTAGATCCGCTTCCACCTTTGCCCCATATTACAATAATTAGTTTCCGGCACGGACTCACTTCACTGTCCTACATAGTGACAGTCCCGCCGGACCTGGCTTCCCGCTAATACGGTACGTGACTACCCGCGGGAGATCTGGATGTCTGCCATCCTAAACGGGCCGATCCGGCACTCATTCGGATGGGCTGTAGAGTTCCTCGCGATCATCTTCGAGGTCCGGCGGCGGACTGGGCCCTTTTCGGCGCACGAAGAATGCGATAATGAATTTTGTCAGGGACAAAACGCTATCAAAACGGCGGCGGCAGGTTGTTAGAAAAAGTGTCACATCTGATAATTTCCCTCTCGCCCCTCCCCCCAGACTCCCAACCCTCCCGCAACCCCCGACGCGATCTCTCGGAATTGAGTAAGGGCTCACCTCAAGTCAACGGCAAGTGCTAGCACTATTTGCGAAGCTACGCAAGAATTCCTCTCGGATCCCCCAGAGAGGGCGGCACAGCTGCCAAAAGAGCCCGTTTCCGCGATGAGCAGAGCCATCTTGCAGATTACCGCGATCCAAAAAGCGAGCGATATCGCATCGCCGATAAAGACCTCGTACACGTTCAGGTTGCTCGCGGAAAGACCAAGGACTGCATATAATAATGTGAAACCTGCCTGCACGTTTCCCAACCCCTCGGCCCTGATCAGTAACGAAATCCTTCGGAATCCAGAAAGACAACACTGCCCGGTACAGGAGAGGAAATGAGATAAAACGATCTCTTATTCTTCCGTGAGGAATGGTTTTTTTTTTGAAATTTGAGAATGGGAAAATTAAATTTAAAAGAACCCACCGCAACGCCGGGCAACCAACACATGAAGCCCGAAGGTAATCCGGATCTATCATTCAGGCCATACCAACCAAGGCATACCAAGACAGCCGCAGCAGACAGTAACTGCAACGCGATAAGAACCCAATTGTATTTAGGCCATGGACTCGTTTTTCTCGATGCATCCTTCCCCATTGCCGTTTTCGCTTTTTTTTTTTTTTTATCGATGATATCGACGAACAATCACCG
>QLOI01001681.1:0-10829 GCA_003313605.1 Tuber umbilicatum | reverse complement strand
TGAGTAAAGCTGCGGCTTAACGATATTAAGTTTCACCGTTAAGGTTTTCTCTCTTACATATTTTTTCTTCACTTTGCGTACGAAGAAAGCTTCGGTACGGCCGCATCCTTGGGATCCATCTTCTCACAGGGAGCCCCCGTTACACCTGGCTCTCATTCGAAAACGAAGACTGGCAGCTCTCCGCATTGCATGTGAGGACCCAGCGATCAACCCAACTTCCGCGCGCCTCTAAGCCCGCTTCCCCTCACAAAGCAAATATCGCTCTCCTGTCTCATACCGCTCCCTGAATGGCAAAGGTGCATACTCCCCCCTCCCTTGGAACTCCAACCCCAGGAAAGCCTCTGGCGCCCCCTCTCACCACCCCCTGGATTCCCTCCTACACTACATCTCGCACCTTCCTCACCCCGTACCCTTTCCACCAAAAAAAATCCCCCTACCCAACTGAAAGACCCCCCCGACCCCCCAGCCCCTACATGACCCTTAGATTCACAACATCATCCTCTACATTGAATGAATGGTCGTCACACCCCGGCACCCCCGAGGACTACCTCTTCTTGCCAACCACGTCCCCTCATCCGTTCATGGGACTAGACCGCTTCACCGCTGGCCGTATACACCAGATGCGTGCAGGCAAAAGCTATCTTGCGGCCCATCCCACCTGCTCCACGGCCGAAATCGACCCAACCTGCAAAAGGTGCCTCTCTCGTCCAGAAGACATGGAGCATGCCATACTCCTCTGCCCCTCCACCCCATCTCTCCGCTCCACCCACATGCCCTCGGTTAAGTCCTGCGACCGGGAAGCCCCACTTTGGACCTCGGTCCCACTCCTACTTGAACTTCGCTCCTTTATTCACGCTGCGCACCTGAACTACCCACCAAACACAGGATTCCGCCTCCCTGGCTCACCGCCTTCTGCAATCCTCCTCCCACCTCCATCCCCCTACCTCCCTTGCGCCACCCCGCCAGGATACCCTCTCTCCCCAGTTTCCTGGGACTCTGACTAGAAGAAAGGGCCCCGGGCCTCGCTACCCACAAAGTCCTCCTACGCGATACACGAATACCTCCCCAAAAGACGCGGCGGGATTAGGATTGATCTTCCGCGCGGTCTTTGAAGTACCATTTGTTGTTAGTCACCGCATAGGGTTCATGTTTGAGTTTTTATTACATAAGTTTTTTATGTTACTGGGCAATCTGGTTGGAAAAAGGAGGATTTTATAGTGTTTTTAGTTTGTTTTATAAGTTTTCTTACGCCATAGCTTAGCTTGCTGTATGCGACATCTGGACCTAGTTAAAAAATAATGAAGTATGATTTAAATCAAAAATCAAAAAACGGCCTTCTTGTTAGCCATCAACCACAACTTCTATTTTCCTCGTGATTGAAATCACAACACCACCACCCCTCGTGGGCTTCGCCCCCGCCCCACTTTACCTTCCTGCCCTCGGGCAACCCTCTCCCTCTTCGGGCCTTTGCTCTTCGCTTAGGTTCACCCGGTCGCATCTTCTTTGGTGTCGCCTCAGACGGCTGGAATACAGTTTGTGGTACGCGATCTTACGGTCGCTGACCTCGGTTAGCCTCCGACCGGCTTCAGCGGATTTTGCCCACCCCCTTCTCCCCTCCCGCTCTGCACTGGTGATGGTATCCCTCCCACTAAGTAACGCCATCTCTCTGAGAAAATAGGGACTACATGAGAGACGCGGTAAGACAACTTGCGGAGTGGTAGTGGGGTTTGGTGACAGCCTAGTTCAGACATGCACACGTTTCCAATAGTCGCTTCGGTTGAGTTTTCGCTTCCGTCCCTTCCTCCTCGGTTTGATCCGCTTGCACCGTACTGCTAGTCAATCCTCTCCTGCCACCATCCTGGGTGGCCACCTCCGCCCGCTCTCGGTCGGCTTCGGTTATTTGCGCCTCTACGCACGGTCTCGCTCACGGTTCGGGCTCGTCTGCCAGGATTCTTGGCCCACCCGGCCCGCGGGTACTACATCCCTGATTGCCGGTGG
The DNA here is from genome assembly GCA_003313605.1 of Tuber umbilicatum. NCBI lineage: Eukaryota > Fungi > Ascomycota > Pezizomycetes > Pezizales > Tuberaceae > Tuber > Tuber umbilicatum. The sequence continues at coordinate 8,831 of QLOI01001681.1, read as the reverse complement.
TTGGTGTTTTCTTTTGGGATTGGTTTGGGCTTTTTGTGGTATCTCACTGTTCGGGTTGTTATTTCTGTAGCGTTCTGTTTGTTGGGTTTCTTTTTGGAATACGGGGGGCGTTTTCTTGGTTACTACCTGCTTGCTTTTGGTTTTCCTTAGGCGAGGGGTGCGGTTAGGCCCGTACCAGAGGGTTGTGGGGTTTCCTTGTTTTGGCTGGGCCCGGGGTGGATACACAGAGGTTTTATTACGCCGTTGCTTAATTATCTGTATGCGAGTTTTTGTACCTTAAGAAAATAATGAATCTATGATTGAAATCAAAAAAAAAAGCCGCCTTCTTATTAGCATCTTTTTCAACTATTATTTCGAAAATTTTTGAAATCTAGGAAATCTTCGCACTACCTCAAAAAATATTTGTTTCGCATAAATCTAAGAAAAATTCTAGTTAGCCTTTAGATTTAGTTTTCTGTTCTGTCAATTGCACCAAGCTCTCGCTCAGGCCTCTGCCCCCTTCCTTGTTGCCATCCCAGGCGTGTTATCTGTGGCCTCGCCCAGCTATTCTGGCATGTCTTCGAGTATCGATACAGACCCCTCAGCTACCCCCTCTGTTTCCCCTCCCCCTAGGGCCCCCTCTGCCCTTTCCAGGACCCAACGTGCTGCCTCTAGGGCGGCCGCCACAGCCTCCGGCAACCCCTCCCCTTTTGCCTTGGCAAATGCTTCCAGGGCCAGTACCCCCACCCTTCTCAACTTTTACCCGAATCACATCATCGACCAGCTAGCATCCCTCCCCCCCCAGTTCGTGATCAACAGCCCTGTCTCTGATGAAGCAGATAGGAATTTCTCCAGCGCAGAGCTCATCATGGTCCCTCTCTTCTGCTACCTGGCTCACGCCGTGGCTGGCATTCAGGAACGCTTGCCCTCTCCCTCCCGCGCCACGAACGCCCCCCCCCAAACCTCCCAACTCGCCTCAATCGAGGCAGCCATCTCTAATCTCTCTACCCGCGTTGCCCCCCTCCTTGCACCCTCAACCTCCTCCTATGCCAAGATGGCTAGCAACACTACTCTCACCCCACCAACTGCAGCCGCTCCCCCCAAGGAAAAAGGCAGAGACAGGAAGCCACCAACCACACCCGTGGCCAGTGCAGTAGCTGAGGCAGGATCCACTATCCCCATCAAAAAACACTCCCCCCTCCCCTCCGCCGCCAGAAGAATGTTCGCAACCCGGACCACCCTTGCGCACCATCCAGCATCAAGCCGGATCATCGCCTCCCTTCCAGACATCGCCGCCTCTGCTCTTCGCAATGCCAACTGTCACCTCCCCCTCTCCTTCACTGCATTCTGCGACAGTAAAGGCTCGGTCTCCCTCCTAGTCAACTCGTCCTATCCCCCAGCCCCTGAGTACTCTCCCTGCTTCGACCTTCTCACCACCCACCTCAACCAATCCTTCCCCATGGGAGAAAACCCTTACCTCCCCATTCGCCTTGCCCCCAACGAATCACAACTCATTATCCACGGCGTTCCCCTTGAAGCCCTCCCCCCCACAACCGAAAGGCTCTTTGAAGTCATGCACGCCAGCGTCAGAAACGCCTGTGAGGTCTTTATCCTCTCCACCCGCTTCCTCCAACCAGATGCCGATAGAAGGGCAGCAGGGTCAGCCACCTCCATAGTAGTCGTGGTCAACCCCGAAGACTCCCCCAAAATGGGAGAAAACATCCGTCTCTTCTCTGGCCGCCGCTCCATTACCCAGGCCCACTCCTCCAACAAATTCACCAAATGCCGCAATTGACTCCACTTTGGCCACGTCCAGGCCACCTGTAAACCCCTCATGCCTCCTGCCACCTCTGTGCCAAAAACCACCCCAGCTCAGAACACAGATGCGCAAACCTCGGCTGCCCCCAGGACGGCCACCTCAAACAAGTCCCCCAATGCTACATCCCCTCTCCACACCTCTGCGCTTTATCCAATGGCAACCATACTGCCTACGACAGTTTTTGCCCCAACAGGCTAACCCCACAACCATTCACACCCCAAGACGTGACCATGCAATACACGGCTCCCCCTCCCCCTCCCACCGAACAGCATGTCCAGGCCACCACCCGGCAGCGTATCTTCTAAGGGTCAACAGTCTTCGCCCCAGGCCCTCGCTCGAATACGAGCAGATTTGGCAGTGCCCTCACATTCGACACGGAGGATGCCCTAAAAAACGCCATATTCAATCCAGTGCCCCTACCAGCACAACCCCCCCAGAACTCCCACCAAGGTGATGATGAGTTGTGAACCATCGCTCCCGGCCCCCTCCAACCGTGCAGGCCATGGTTCGCTTAGTTCTTCTCTTACCATTTGTCAACATAACTGCTTAGGCAGCTGGGATGTTTTTCTTTCGATATTTAATTCTTTTAAAAACCCCCCCCCATATGTTATCGCTCTGCAAGACCCTCCCTTTCGCTTTGGAAAACTACTCTCCTACCTAAATTATATCTCGTTTCACAGCACACCCTCTCCTAAACCCAAAGTAGCCTCCTATGCCTCTAAGGAGCTAGACCGCAACACTTGCATTTCCTTTCAAATTCTCTCCACTCACCTCGCTGCCCTTAATGATAGGTCTCCACAAGGCCTCATGTCCTCCTCAGTTAAGTCTCTGCGCATTTTAAACGGATACTCCACGCCCACTACCACTCCCTCCCGCCGAAGCGTTCCTCCCGCCGATCTGTTTGAGAACACATCATCACCGGTCCTTCTCCTGGGTGACCGAAACATCCACAACCACCTCTACGACCCCCTCTGCGCCTTCACAAGCGAGGAACTACTCACCTCCTCCCCCTACTTCCGCAGGGCCTCTGAGCTAGGGTATACCCTACTCAATACCCCCTGAGAATACACAAGGTTCTCCTTCATCGCCGGCCCGAGGCCAAGTGTCATAGACCTAGCCTTTGCAAATACCCCTCTAGCTCCCTATGTTGATACCTGGTCTATGCCCCTAGATTCGACTGGCTCTGATCATGTCCGCATCATTATCAGCCTCGCCACTCCAGCCTGAAGAGCCATGCAACCTGTCCCTAACTGGGCCCTTACCGACTGGCCTTCTCTTGACCCCCTTCTGAAATGTCTCGCCATCGCTCCACCTCCTACCATCTCGGCTTCCGGCACCAATCTCGACGCCTGGTTCGATCTCCACTACAACAAGCTTACTCACCTCCTTCTATCCCACACCCCCACAAAAAGACCTTCACACAAATCCAAACCCTGGTGGACAGCTGCCCTCTCCTCCTTTCGCAAGATCCTGAACAGGGCCTCGCATCTGTACAAAAAGAAAGCAACTCCCTCACACGCGTCCGACGTCCGCTCCGCACGAAAAACATACCTCTCCACCCTGAGGAAAGAGAAGAAGAAACACTGGTCAAGCTTTCTCGCTGGTGTCACCAAAGACAGCATCTGGGATGCCAGAAGGCTCGCTACAGGTCGTCCCCCCCCACGTTTCCCGTCCTTCGTACACACTGACTACCCCTAAGAAATCAACAACTCCCTACTCGGTCACTACTTCCCAGCTAGCACCCCTCCCTCTCCCAACAATAAAAATACACCCCTCACCACCCGTCTCGGAAACCGAAATCCAGCTGGCACTTCGCTCCACCTCCAGCAAATCTGCCCCGGGCCCCGACTCAATCCCATATGGCATCTGGAAACTGGTCCACCTCTCAAACCCCTTGCTCCTTCCCTCCCTCCTTTCCCCCCTGCTGCGCTACGGATATCACCCAACCAATTTAAAAAAAGTAAGCGGCATTGTTCTGGACAAGCCTGGCAAACCCTCCTATGACTCTCCCGCTTCGTTCCGGGTCATTGTTCTTCTCCCCACCCTGTCCAAAATCCTAGAAAGGATAGTCACTATGCGACACACACCGCGGTCCCGCTCCTTAAATCTGGTCAACCCCCTTCAGTACGGTTCCCTCCCCTGCCTCTCCACGGTAGATGCCGTTGCCACTCTCACCAACGAAGTAAGAACCCTGCAGAAAGCAAGGCTTCAGGTATTCACCCTCCTCGTGGATATCAAAGGTGGCTTCGACAATGTTCGATCGGAAGTCCTCTGCCCCTTCCTTGCTTGCAACGGCGTCCCTCCCTACCTTACCTCCTGGATCGGCTCCTTCCTCCGCGACCGAAGATGTGCTCTCCTCTTTCAGGGCTCCCCCCGGGCAATGGAACCCATCACCGTAGGGGCCCCCCAAGGCTCTCCCCTTTCGCCGCTTTTATTTGTCATTTATATTCCTTCCTTACATATTTCCATCCCCAAAGGCCATATTATCTCCTGTGTCGACGACCTTGCCATCACAGTTGCCTCCGCCTCCTTCTCCGACAACACGCACCAGCTTAAGTCCAGCTTCGCACAAGACCTCGACAAGGCTTCCCCCCTGCAAGTCTCCTTCTCGGTCCAGAAAACTGAACTTATCTACTGGCGGCCCAACAGACAGAGAGGCCCCAGCCCAACCTCGACCATCACCTTACTGGGTGAGACCTTTCACCCTTCTCCCCTGGTTAGGTGGCTCGGCTACTGCCTCCCACCCTCCCTCGACTCCTCCCCCCACTTTCTCCAGCGCCTTGCCAACGCCCAAGGAGCCCACGCTGTGTTAAGGCATCTCTCACCCCTGGACAAAGGGATCCCCCCCTACCTAAATCACCGCCTCCTCAACGCCATCATCTTTCCAATCCTATCCTCGGGCGCGGACCTACTGGTCCCTACGGCACCCACTCTCTCCAAAATAAGGGCCTTCTGGAATACAGCCATACGGTGGTGCACCAACCTATTCTCTGCAACACCTACCTCCATCCTCCCATGCCAGGCCGCCACCCTTCCAATTAACCTGGCCCTCATTCGAAAACGAGGATTAGCGGCACTCCGCATTGCGTGTGCAGACCAGCTGATCAACCCACCCTCCACCTGTCTCTCCACCCGCTTCCCCTCCCAGAGCAAATGTTGCTCTCCCGTCTCATACCACTCCCTCAACGCCAAAGGTGCATACTCCCCCCTCGCTTGGAGTTCCACCCCTATGAGAGCGCCCGGCGCCCCCTCTCACATCCCTCTGGATTCCCTCCTACACTCCATTTCGCACCTTCCACAACCCACTCCCTTTCCACCAAAAACAAACCTTCCTACCCAACTAAAGGACCCCCCTGACCCCCCCAGCCCCTACACAACCCTAAGATCCGCCACATCATTCTCAACGTTCAAAGAATGGTCCTCACACCCCGGTACCCCCAAGGACTACCTCTTCATGCCTACCACGTCTCCCCACCCATTCATGGGACTCGACCGCTTCACCGCTGGCCGTATACATCAGATGCGCTCAGGCAAAAGTGTAACGGGGGCTGCCAGTGGGAAGATGGATCCCAAGGATGCGGCCGTACCGAAGCTTTCTTTGTACGCAAAGTGAAGAACAAATATGTAAGAGAGAAAACCTTAACGGTGAAACTTAATATCGTTAAGCCGCAGCTTTTACTCAATAAGTTCTCGAGAGGATAGTTGATCGTCTTAGGAGAAGAGGTCTCGCATATGCTTAAGTAGAATTATATTGCCAGCTCCTCTCCATCACTCCTAAGCTCACCACCATCGCCAGCATGCCCATCTCCTCTGGGCCTCGGGCTAACATTCCACCGAATGTTTTACCGGCTCTGCTAGTTCATTATCCGACGTGAAGTGTTCATGCAGTATCCTGATACATGCAATCAACTGCAGGAGAAAACTCTTCATATCGCTGTCCTGTTAGTGGCGAACTAACAGGTTACTGATAAGCTAGTCTAATATCTAACTCACTGTCCCATTCGTATTCATCTATACAAGTCTCGTAGACAACCCTTACGTTTGACAAGTCTATTGTCTTCTACTGTCTTCGACACGATAGCTGGGTCTACGGGCTCCCGTGATGAGACACTTAAGCCATTGGCATACACAGGCGCTACCCTGTAGCCACTGACGATAAATACCTCAATCAAGACAAGACTACTACGATTTAGAGCTCGCTAACAACCTCCAGTTATCTTACAGTCTTTTGGAGACATACGGGAGTCGAAGGTCTACCACTTAACCGGAGGCCTCTAGGACTCCCGGTATACCTTACATACCTGCCACCGTAGGCTTATAAGGATCAGTGGTGTATGCACTCGAGAATCACTTCTCGTGTAACCATTAGATCGCCCCATGCCCCCTCATATATCCTGCGAACAGCTTGCGGTCGGAAGGACGGCGACAACGTGTACAGTATTACGCCGCCGTCTTCAATCATAGGCTTTTACTAGTAAACCAGCAACTTCCCTATAGTTGGCCCATGACGCGTTGTCTGTACATCGGGGCCAGAGGGGGGTGTGGGACTCAGATTCCTCAATGTTCACCCAAGGCAAGATTATCTACGGTTCGTAGCCCAACAACGGATTACCCGATTGAGCCCAGATTCGAACCTCCTTTATAATCTTGCGTAACTAACAATCCTATGACATTTCCAGAAACTTCGCGTAACCTTTTACGCTCAAGGTAGGGTAACTCCTATACAAAAGTAGAGTATCCTGTTTACCAAGGTAGGGTAACTATACTCCCTAAGGTAGGGTAACTACCTGCCTTGGGTAGGGTAACTCGCCGGAGCTCGCGGAGACCTTCCGGACTCGCAGCGTAGAGTTCCCTACCTACCGGGTATACCTTTTCTCATTCGCAGTCTACGCATTACCATTTGCTTAGTCCACATGGTAACCCTTTCACAGAGTTTCCTGACTAGCCTAACCATAACCCTTCCGGGCTCCGGCATGGGATAAGACTAGGTCTACTGTAAGATCCAGCAGGGTCGTTACATCACCCCTCTCTTCCCTAGGGCCCCCCTCAGCCTCTAGCATTTTCGTTTATTTCCAGTCCCCTTGACTACTACCCTATGATCCCTGGGTTTCGACGGGTATCGTTTATGGAAATCTGCGAGGGCTTTTGTGCCTGTTCCCTCCAATATCTCATACGGTTCCCAGGAGTTATCCACGGGACCATAGCCCTTCCAAGCTACCAAGTATTGGAAAAATCGTTTGGGGAAATTCTGACCAGCTCCCCCATACCAACGGCTGTCAAGGATGGTCTCAATTACATAACTAGGCTCATTATCTATTATATCGGGAATGGGTATCTCTACAGTACGCCTGCCAGTTGAGTCCTCCCTATATGGTTCTAAGAGGCCGACATTGAAGACTGGATGTATACCCCAAAGTTCGGGGAGTTGAATTTCATAAGCTGCTGAACCAACTTTTCGTAGGACCATAAATGGTCCGAACATACGATGATCAAGCTTTTCCATCGGTCGCTTGGTTCGTATGTTTTTTCGATTCAACATTACTCGATCGGCCCTCTTGGCTCGACCAGAATTAACATCCTCCAACGTAGTATACTCCGGTGCTGGCAATCTTTTCTGATCATGGCACTTCCGTTGCCTCTCTTGAGCCTTATGTAAAGTATCTCGAATCTCCATCCATGTCCCTTCCCAATCCTTAACTAATAGTTCGCTGCTTGGGTGTATGCCTTGACTTTCTGATACGGACCCGGACCAATTTGTTTTTGGATTAAACCCATGATTGATCTCAAAGGGAGACAACTTAGTCGATTTTGACGTTGAAGTGTTATAAGCATATTCCGCCAATGGAAGTAGCTCTGCCCAGTCGTCCTGCTGGTAGGAACAATAACTACGAATGTATTGCTCCAAAGTCTTGTTTACCCTTTCAGTCTGCCCATCAGTCTCGGGGTGGAAAGCCGTGGAAACATTTAGCTTAACTCTTAGCAATTTCATTAAGCTGGTCCAAAACTTAGAGGTGAATCGGCTATCACAATCCGATATGATACTCTCTGGTAGACCATGGAAACGCCAAATCTCCTTCAGGAACATAAGGGCCAAGTCAACTATAGGTACTTCCGTTGCCAAAGGCATAAAATGAGCCATCTTCGAGAACCTGTCTACTATGACCCAGATTTCGGTATACCCTTTTGACTCCGGCAGTGCCACAATGAATTCCATAGAAATCGCCTTCCATGGTCGTAGCGGTACCTCTATAGGTTTGAGTAGTCCAAACTTCTTGTGTCGTGCAGTCTTACTGCGCTAGCATATATCACATGTGCGAACGTATGGTGTGATATAATCGTCCATATTTGGCTAGTAGAAGTTCGCCCTAACTCTTTCCATAGTCTTGTATGTCCCCAAGTGTCCCGCTAAGCGAGAATCATGTTCAGCCTCCATGATTGTACCTTTTAACCCCTCATCCGCCGGTATGTACCAACGGTTCTTGTAGAGGAGTAGGTCTTTCTCAATCGTAAGGTTAAGATCAACCACCTTGGGTTTTTCCTTAACCGAATCAATGATCTTCAAGTATTCCTTGTCTTTTGATGCAACCTGCTTGAGTGGCTCTAGGAACGTGGATTGTAAACGGAAACCTTGGCACGCCTGCAACAACTGTGGTCGCAAGATGTCCCGCTCCTGTTGAACCACCCATTGCCCAGGGCGAAAAAAGCTTTGCATAGAATTTGATTGAGAATTACCCCCCCTTCAAGGCGGTAGTCCCTACGGCTAGACAGTGTATCGGCCTTTTCATTCAACCTTCCTTCACGGTAAACCACACGGAAGTTGAACGTTTGTAAGTACTCTGCCCTGCGATGTTGCCTACGGTTTAGAATCTTAGTACTGTTGAAATATTCCAAGTTCGTATCATCAGTGTAGATGGTAATCTGATCCGCTACCGACCGCAGTAAATGATCCCATTCCTTGAATACTGCCACGATCGCAGTCATTTCCTTATCATGGACATCATAATTTATTTCCGCTGGGGAGAACTTTCTGCTA
>QLOI01001680.1:0-61940 GCA_003313605.1 Tuber umbilicatum | reverse complement strand
ATCAGGATACTGCATGAACACTTCACGTCGGATAATGAACTAGCAGAGCCGGCAAACATTCGTTAGAATGTTAGCCCGAGGCCCAGAGGAGATGGGCATGTTCGCGATAGTGGTGAGCTTAGGAGTGATGGAGAGGAGCTGGCAATATAATTCTACTTAAGTATATGCGAGACCTCTTCTCCTAAGACGATCAACTATCCTCTCGAGAACTTATTGAGTAAAGCTGCGGCTTAACGATATTAAGTTTCACCGTAAAGGTTTTCTCTCTTACATACTTGTTCTTCACTTTGCGTACGAAGAAAGCTTCGGTACGGCCGCATCCTTGGGATCCATCTTCCCACAGTGAGCCCCCGTTACAATCACATGTGCGAACATATTTTGTGATATAATCATCCATCTTAGGCCAGTAGAAGTTTGCCCTAACCCTTTCCATAGTCTTGTATGTCCCAAAGTGTTCCGCTAAGCGAGAATCATGTTCCGCCTCCATGATTGTACTCTTTAAACCCTCATCCGCCGGTATGTACCAATGGTTCTTGTAAGAGAGTAGATCCTTCTCAATCGTAAGGTTAGAATCGACCTCCATAGTCTCTTTCTTAACTGAAACTAAGAGCTTCAAGTATTCATTGTCCTTAGTTGTAGCCCGCTTGAGTCGCTCCAGGAATGTGGATTGTAACTGGAATCATTGGCGTGCTTGAAACACCTGTGGTCGCAAGATGTCCCGCTCCTGTTGAACTACCCATTGCCTGGGATGGAAAAAACTCTGCATAGAATCTGATTAAGAATTACTCCCTCTTCAAGGCGGTAGTCCCTACGCCTAGACAGTGCATTAGGTCTTTCATTCAACATTCCTTCACGGTATACCACCCGTAAGTTGAACGGTTGTAAGTGCTCAGCCCAGCGATGTTGCCTACGGTTCAGAATCTTGGTACTATTGAAATATCCCAAGTTCTTATAATCAGTATAAAAGGTGATCTGATCTGCTACCGACCGTAGTAAATGATCTCACTACTTGAATGCTGCCACAATTGCAGTTGTTTCCTTATCATGGACATCATGATTTATCTCTGCTGGAGAGAACTTCCTACTATGGAAGGCTACGGGATGCCATTTATTGTCCTGACACAGTTGAGATAATATGGCTTCTAATACAAAGTCACTAGCATCGGTTTCCAGCTTTGTCTGACGTTCAGGATCAAAGTGTACTAATATAGGCCCAATTGTGAATTTTTCTTTCAAAAAATCAAAAGTCTCTTGATATGACGGTGTCCAATGGAATTTAATGTCCGTCTTCGTTAAGTCAGTCAGAGGGTTCGCAATCTTGCAGAACCCCTCAACAAACTGTCGATAGAAGTTTGCAAATCCCATAAAGCACTGGACCTTAAGGACACTATTCAGCGGCAGCCATTTCTTGAGCTTGGCTACCTTTGCCTCAGTCATAGATATTCCGCGATCAGATATCTTGTATCTGCGAAATTCAACCTCTCTCTTTGATGGAAGTTTGATTTCTTTATACTAACACATAAGTGAGCTTTCTAAAGTCTTTCCATTACTCTGCGGACCAGGGAGACATGCTCCTCCATTGTTTCTGAGTTGATCAATATATCATCCATATAGGCGATAACGCCTTCATCTAGTAGGTCCCTGAAGACCTCTTTGATCATGCCTTGGGAAGTTGCTGGGGCGTTGCATCAGCCAAGCGGCATTGTGGTATATTCATATAAACCATGTCGGCATCGGAATGCTGTCTTCCATTCCTCTCCTTCTGCTATTCGCTGAAGGTAGTTTCCATTCTTAAAGTCCAACTTAGTGAACACTTGAGCCTTCCTGAGTCTGTCTCGGAGCTCATTCATTAATGGTAGAGGGTATCTGTTCTTTACCATTATCCTGTTTAGTCCACGGTAGTCTATACATAACCGTTAGGTACCATCGGGCTTTGGTACAAATAGGATAGGCGCAGCGGCAGGAGAGCTTGTCCTCTGTATCTTTCCCGTAGATAGCATCTGATCACGATACTCACGCAGAACCTTTGCTCCTTTTCCGATAAGGGATATATCGGACCAAGTGGCGGAGTGGTATTCGGAAGTAGCTCAATCTTGTGATCATACTTCGAATGCTTCAGTAAGGATTCAATTCGCTTTTGGCTGAAGATATCTCAAAGTTCTTATGTTTAGGTAAGGGATTCAGCCTAATATCTCCCCTGTCTTCATCCGTGAACTGTGTCATCCCCAAGAGGTAAATTGAGTTAGCATCGTCAGCTAACATTTCCTCTTCGGTTATAAATTGTAGACGTCATTTAGGACCTAAACAATGTGTCTTACAATATTCTGATCTACACGTCAGAATACCCTGTTTCTAGTCAATATCTGGATTATGTTCCTTAAACCATAACATTGGTAAATATCCGTCAAACTTTGAGTTACTCATGTCGGCGACCTCAAACAGCATTTTGTTCATGTGATCTCCAATGCGCATCTTCACCTCCTTGGTGTAGTGGGTAACTGACCCAGGTATATTGTTACTACTGGCATCTGAGATTGGACAAGATGCCGTTCGTCGCACACATGGTCTCTGCGTTTCCTTAACCCAACGGGTACTAAGGACTGGTCTTGTAGCACTGCGATCTAATAAGAGCGTAGCTTCCGCAGTGCTCTTTCTTGCTCCTTGTTTCCATTGAAGTCGTACCTTAACTCGGATAGACTTAATATGTTTTGGAGGGTCTTGTACCCTCATTCTCTTTGTAGGTCTCAACTCATTAACCATTTTGATGGTAGTATCCCTTGCCTTTCAACGCAAGGGCGGCCACAACTGGTCGTGAAAGGAATTCAATAATTTTAAATGGCTAGAAATGATTACTATCACGCCAGCGTGATTTCAGGTATTAAACCCTCCTCAGGTAAACTGGAAATCACTTTGATTGCTTAATCAAATCTGGCTTGATGTAGTAAACTTTAAGAACAAAAGACAATACATAACCATGGAAACTCACCTAGTAACACGAACCCTTAAGGAAAATCAAAATAACCTTGATTCGAAAAAGGAAAACCCATGACAAAAGAAATAATAGAGCTGCGACCCAGAACATCTAACATGACCAAGATTCCTCCCCATATTCAACCTATTAAGGTAAACTCTGTATTCTCTTGGTTGCGGGTAACTACTTACCTCACTTTGTTCCCCGTAATCCAAGGATCAGCCCCTTCCTTTATCTAGAAGCTCATTAGTTTCTTGTAATTTCCTTTAACCTTGAGAACACACTTACCTTAGTCCGATTCCTCCATATCGACCTCCATAATTTGTTGAGAAGCTTGACGTACTTCGAGTAGCTTCTTATCGCCAGTGGAACAAGGAGGAGCTTCAATGTGTTTGACCTTGCTAGCCTGAGTCTCTTGAAGACCAGCCTCGTTAGCTGAGCTCTTATTCATTCTCTTCACCGAGTGAACCACAGCGGAAGACAAGGTGGATTTTCGCCAAAAGTGGCCAGGCTGTCCACATTTGGAGCATTGCCCAGACTTGTGCCATTTTTCAGTCAAGTTATCTGGAATGCCTTTGTGAGCGATTACATACGCGGATTCGGCGACCTTGGTTGTCTTATTGGTCTGGGAGGGTTGGGATTTTGACTTACCCGAACCCTTCTTCTTTTTTTGCTGCTTCTTGGGGGAAGAGCCCTTATCGCGGGCCTTGTCGTTGCTTGAACAGCCATGGTCTTTGGCAACCATTTTACCAAAGTCAGCGTTGTCTTGAAGGGTGTGGCCAACTTTACGAAGTAGATTGATATATGCACCGGCGTCGGTAGGATGTGGTTGCATTAACGCCCACGTATTTTGGAACTCTGAAGTGATCTCTATCTGAACTTTATCTATTATTTGCTTTGAAGCGGTGTATTCAAGGCTGGCTATTAGGTCAACCACTGTATAGAGGTACTTATCAACCTTCCCAGGCTCCATAGACAAACGCATCCATTCGACAAGGTTGCGATCATGATCTTCATGTCCACCAAAACTGGTTTCGAGCCGAGGCCGGAATCCTGCCTGGGTCTGCAGCTCATTGTCAGGGTTGAAGATGATATCCATCCACATTGCTTCATTCTCACTAATGTAATGATGGATACCCAAATACCAGTTCCTGGCTGCATTTTCCAAGAGTGGGACGAACAAGCCAATCTTATCCATGTCATCCAAACCGGACTTCTTGAAATAAGTAAATAGCACTTCAACATCTGTGCGAAACCGTTTAGTGTCGGTAGTGTCTCCTATGAAAGCTGTTATGTTATTTAACTTTTCTGGCTTCTTGGGACTTGCGGAAGCAGAGGGCCCGGTGATGTTACTAGAGGATTGCCCACTCGTTCTTCCAGTGAAAGCAGCTAACCTAGCCAACCGACGGTCATATCTCCTATTCTTGGCCTCATTCCAGTTGGGCTTTCGCCTTCCTAGGAATGGGGTAAGATCAGGTAGGGAGTCGGCATCATTATCAGAGCTATCGGAGGAACTGGAATCCCCCAGATTTCCCCCAACGCCACGTTTCCGCCAGGTGGGGGAGCATTACCGCCACCACTGCTACCAGTATTTCTACCATGGGTCTCCCCAGGGCGATTATATCCATCAAAGGATCCCTCATGATCCCCCTGACCTCCAGCTTGGGTGTTACCCTCTAGAGGCTGCTCAGGGTTCTCGGGTGGAGGAGGTGGTATCGGGGTACTAGGCGTATTATTCGCTGTTGCCATAGCTAAACCCAACAGATATTCCATCAAGACCTCGCATGAGTCAGGATCCCTCGGTTATCCCACATGTCCTCTTCGCCTACAAAACCGACACTTGGGTGGTCTTGGTTGAGGAGGTGGGGCCAGGGGCTGAACTGCAGGAGTTTCTGAGAAATGATCTGGTCGTACTGGTGGTTCATCATAGAGCCTAGTACAAGGAAATTGATGCTGATACCGAAGGTGACCTTCAGGCGAGAGCTGATCAATGCGACATGGACGTTCACAGGGCCCCATCCTTGGTGTTACTGGCCAAAAACCAGCAAAGTCACCGGAGGTGGTTGTTCCCTCCGGAGTGAAGACCGGATATGCCGCTAGCAAACGTGGCGGAGAGAACAGCGATCTGCCGGTTGAGCCAAATTGGCCTACCCCAGTTGTCTTGACTGGTACCACAGGGGCTGGTGGCGGTTGTACCGATGAGGGCTTTGGTTTGATTGGTGATGGTGCATCATCACTTTCTGGAACTCGTGGAGGAATGATTTGTACAGTAGGGTTGGCCTTCGGAGCCCGTGGCTTAGGTGCATTGCTACGTGTTGGCGGCGAACTCCTTCGCTCTTTCCCGACTCCGGAGGGCTTAGAGCCCATGGCGGGACTGGGAGTCCTAGTGGAGCTCTTCCTAGTCATAGTCAACGACAAAGCTACCGCCACTTGCTCAACAAAGGTGTGAAGTGAGTGCTCAGCTGAGAGTGCCCTTTACCTCTGGCCTGAAGCCAAGACAACCCCCACCTCTGTCAACATTCCTTGATATTGCGGGTCCTACAGAATCTGCGTCAAAAGCTCTGCGAAGTGTAACCTTGGTTCCTTTGGCATCGGAGGGGCGACTGTCATAATCAAATCATTTTGTGCATCTGTCTTGTAACTTTCCTTGACTGCCCTCTGCAAGGAATGAACCCTACTTTTAACGGCTTGCTGGTTTTCAACCAGTTGCTTGAACCACCTCCGTTGCCCCTGCATCCAGTTGGCAGCTGCATCAACAATTTCTTGCTGCAAGATCCAAAGAGACTCTTGATTCCAATATAGGATCTGAGTTTCCGCTGCTTTGATCTGCTGGCCTACTTCATGAAGAATGTAAGGCAGGACAAACTGACAGGTAAACTCTGCAAATGTGAACTCCTCTGGGCAAACTGCTGTAGAGCCAACCTTGAGAGGGGTCTGTGTAAAGGAATGAAATAAACGATCGGGGTCGGCAATGACAACGTCCCAACATTCTTGGGAAATGACAATCAGAGCCACCTCGATAAGTGCTGGCATGGCTGGATATTCAAGACCACATAAGTTAGTGAAAACCGACCCACGTAAGAGGAGGTCATGGGTGTTAGGCATATGCAGTTCCAACACCCCCCTCTGGTCCCGATATAGGGCCCGGACGTCGCCTGCAGTACGGTGTGAAGTAGCTAGTTACCAGCAAAAATCACATAATTGGCAGCATCCCCATAACACCGTATACGTCGTCGCTGTCCGTCCGACCGGAAGCTGTTCGCAGGATATGTGAGAGGGGCAGTGTGCATTGCTCATACCACTGAAATCCAGTATATAATACAAATGATATCTGCGTGAGCGGAAAAGCCTGTCAAATCAGAAAACAATAATGCTTTACATTGACCGACTACTGTTAAGTCATAGGTCCGCAAATCGGACGGGAGTTAAGGAGAAGTAGCTGCAAGCCCATTCTCGCTAGGCAAATCAAAGAAGCGATGGAGCACAAAGCTTACCGACTCCACGTAAAGATAATGCAGTCAAGCCTCAGTGTTGTCACCGTTTTCTGAAATTGGGGCTGATCACCTTAATAACAGAGGAACAACTAGTATGTTCGCATTTCGGCGGCATACTCAGACTAAGTTCATATGGCAAAGGCATCGTTTACTTCCGACTGGAGGAGTCTTGCACACCCTCAGGAAGACGGAGTAAAATTAGGCCGAATAACCAGAAGCGAGAAATTATTCAGGGTCCATGAGTGTTCGCACTTAAGATTGATGAGACGAAAGACTAGTAGTTGTGGCGGAGGAACATAGTTAGTATAGGTATTAGATATACCGGCCGCAGAAACTCATGCGGGATATAAATATAAGAGTTCCTTCCCAGCTATTAGACAAACAGCAACAGAGAAGAGATCTCATTTATCTTCATATAATGTGGCTTTATTCCATTTAATCAACCATGCCTTCTTTGTGGAGGGTCAATATAACAAGTTATTATCCACACCTTATACTCTTAGTAGTTTTAGCGAAACGAGCATTAGCGATATAATCACAACGCCTTCCTGACACGACTCCGTTATCAACACTTAAATGCTTAACCTTATTCTACTGAGCTCCGAGTTGGTTACCCGTAACACTATATTGGTAGTCTCTCTGTCACTGGGGCACGATCGACACAAATGGTGTCAAATGATCTTGACAATACTTGCTATTATCCTTTGCTATTACTTGTTCTTCATCTTAGGAGACACACCGGCTACGCAGACAGTATGTGAACCCCTTCCTGGGTATTTAACAACCCCTAAGGACGAAGACGATTACGACAACTTCGAGCCAGATAAGCAAGGTAGCCTTACACTAGCTTGTTCTATCGAATCTCCGGTAGTCAAACGGAAGAAAAAGGGCCCCAAAACAGTGCAGCAGCGAAAACCTTATTAAGTCGAAAATTCACCATAGTTACTTATCTGGAAACATCCTATCGGTAAAATTATTCTTAACTTTGACGACAAGAATACTTCTACACCACTGGTAAAAAGAGCACCTTGTGGCTGGTACCTGTACGTCGTGAATCAACTGCGATATCACTTGCATCGGATACGCCAGAGGATTAAGGCTAGTGGAGTTAAACCGTCAACTGTTAAAATCCTACGCAATACAATTGAAAAGGACGGTTGGACGACCGAAGGATTCCTTTTCTACCACGAAATCGACAATTTAAAGTCAAGCCCAGACAATTACTTAGATATAGCATTAAGGATGGGGAGGATTATGGGAGAAGACGAAGTTATGGGAGAAAGCTTGGATGACGAGGAAGTTGACCAAGTTTCAACTACAACGTCTGAACTATCACAGGTTCCTGAAAGTTACGTTCCAAGTCGAAGTGGAACTCCTGTCGTACAGCCTCCGTCAAGGGTTGACAAAAGTCGATCACAGGCTAAGATGAGGGGTTTGGTACAACCAACCCCTGGAGGACTAACGAAACCGTCGCTCAGTTTCCACGAAAGTTCCTCTACCCCACTCCCAGGATCTCAAGCTAAGGCCCGATGAACTGCCAGAGATTTCATGACCAAGCTTGATTCGGTAATAGGTCGTATTGACCGGACAGCAAAGGAAACACAAGACCGACAACATAATGCCTTCAATACTCTCTCAAACTCCCAACAACGCCTAGTGGCAGACTTGGAAGATGTTAGGACGAGAGTTAAGGAAGGAGAGAAACTAGTCGATGAAGAGGTGGGAAATCTCCAGAAGAACATAGAAATGGTTACTTCAGCACTTGGTAAAGCATGGGACCGGTCCGAGCTGAGACGAATAACCAAAGAAAATAAGATTCGGCAGCAGCAGGAGCGGCAACAAGAACTTAGCCAGCAATTGCATAGCAACATAGGGACAACTGATACACAATCGCTCGCCCGAGACCTTTTATTGGAAAAGAAAGTTAATACCTTACAATCACACAGGGACGAATTGGTAAGGGAGCTAGCTACGCAAAAGGAAGAAAACGAGGATGTGAGGGTACAAATAGCAAGAAACCAGCGTGTCAACAGGCAATTTGAGGCCTGGAAGAATGCAGAAATCCGGGAATTAAAAAGACTACAGGATAATTTGTTGGCACAGGTTAATCAGCGACCATCAGGCGCCGACCGAGGTGGAAGCAGTCTGCCTTGGATCCCTACACCTAAGGATAGCCAAAATTCTCAAGAAAATCAGAAAGGAAAAGGAAAAGCCTCTCAACGACAAGAAGTGGAAGCAGGGCCCAGTGGTGGAGGACAGGGGCCGCCGCATGGCCCAAGAGATAACCCAGGGCATCCGGGAGACAACGACGATGATGACGACAGCTCATCAGGTAGTTCTTCAGATAACGAAAGCTACAGGAACCCCGATGAAGACCGACGAAGATGGAAACAAAGACATCAACGAGCCAGGTGAGGAATGACGCCCAAGCAAGACCTGGACTACGAACGAATGCAACTGCTGATAGAAGTGGTTAGCAAAGGACAGGCCGGTGCAAAAAAGAAAGACGCCACACCACCACATATCTTTGAAGCAAAGGACTACCAAAACGTGAAGACTTGGTTACTGCAATGCGAAGACTATTTCCAGCGAAACCCACACCATTGGGAAAAACATATGCATAGAATACAATATGCTATCAGTCGGACAAAAGGAGAGAATGTTGCGCACTTCACAAATTGGTATCAATGCGCTATGACCGGTGAACTAGGTCACAAGAAAATTGAAGGGCTCATCCATTGGCAACGTTTCTGTCAGGAAATTACCAATCGATATGCTAGTACCGCAGAGGACCGAGAGGCACTATGAGATATGGATAAGGTTAAATATGAGGGGAAGATTTCCACTCTTTTATTAAAAATGGAAAACCTTAACATCAAGATAAATTTAGCTGGTATGGCATGGTGAAGAAAGTTAGAGGAAAAAGTACCACTACAAATACTGGAATGGCTATCCTGGAAAAAATATGCTCTCGATGAAGAATGGTTAAGTGCACTAAGGGAATGTGGTGAACGTTATGAAGAATGGAAACTGGATCAACGAGTTTCCACAAAAGAGAGTCACATCAAGACGGCAAAGAGAAAGGACCACGATGAGGAAAAGGGTAGAGCCAAAGTCATCAAAAAGCGCAAGCAATACACCAAAGCAGAGCGCGCAGCATATAAGGCGGCCAAACAAGAAGGTAGGACCTCAACGTCGAATGAGGCTGAAAAATTGAGAAGCCCCACGGAATGGGAAAGGATGCACACAGGCATCCCACAAAATCTCATCGACGAAAGAAAGAAAAATATGGGGTGTACACGATGTGGGTTAATGAACTACAAATGGAAAACTTGCCGAAAGGATGCGCAAGTAACGGCAATCCAATGGGCTCCTTGGAAAGGTACTCATAAGGAGGATCGCAATGATCACCCACGAAACAAAAAACGTCCACGAGTAAATTTGGTTAATGGAAACCAACCAACCCCACAAAAGGCCCCAGTCACCCGGATCGAAAGGCCCACACGAGTTTGGGAAAACCTTTCAGATGATGAAATAGAGGACTAAGGGAATTTGGCACCGATGGCGACGGCGATCGGGTAGTCTATGTGACTGGTGCTAAAATAGGCACCTATGTCTATAGGAATCGAAGAAATAATGCGAGGAACACCTCTCCCACCCGCCGGTATTAAGGACCCCCGACACATCAACCAGGGAAAATAAATAATGGTAGTCGGACACATGTTCCGGAAACTCAAAGGTCTCCGATAAGAACCACCTTGGGATTAAAACGAAGTCAGGAGAAATCATATTAGGGAGAGTCAGTAGGGGTGAGGGAGGCGACTGTGGGAGTAACGAGGCATACTTCACTCAAGAGCCGTCATCGGCTGCACGCAAGACAAGGCTCTAGACTTGCTTCTCACAAGCGCAGTCTCCCTCGAATTGATTCGACAGTACCGACGTATGAATTCTGTGATGGATATGATCTCATGAGATGAGGGTGGAGAACAAGCGCGGGAAGGATAGAACATGGTAATCGGCCAGCCCTATTAACCCGATGGTAATACTATGAACCTATCTGGATGATCGTGGATACCCCCCAGACAGGACCTGCAGGTTGTAAAGGCAGGATGAGAGAAAACCCTTCGGCAAGGGGTAAAGACCGCTAGTAGTGGGCTGCCCGATGACCAAAAGGTTGTGGATGAAAGGAAGGGCACGCAACCCAATAACTGCTCGCTCTCTCCTCGAGTGTTGGTGAAACGCCAAAAGACCAATATAAGAACCCTATTAAAGAAAAGGCTAACAGGAACTAGTTTGGCTGAGGAGGTCTGATTGACTGAAACTATGCGGGCATGGTCTCAAACATCCACAAATGTCTCAAAAACGAAAAGCCGACACATTCGTTGAAGTCCGGAAGAAACCAAAAACGCCGCGACCAAGACGATACAACTGTTTAGAAGGTATCGCACACATCGAAACGGAAGGAAAAAGAATCCAGGTTCGCGTGTTATTAGATTCTGGTTCTAATATCTTCTTAATCAATGCTCGTCTCGTAAGGGAATATGATATTCCCTATAAAACAAGACAGTATCCTACAGAAAACTTGGGATTTGATGGCTCGGCCACCGAAAGTGGTAGCAAACATTTTACTTGCCCAATTTTGTTAGAAATCGGGACTAACTTTCACCGATCGGAGATCTCCTGTGAAATTGCAAATGCTGGAAACTATGATCTTATTATTCCTTACGGGTAGTGTAAGGAACATGACTTGACGAATATTGAAGAACTGGAAAACTGGTATTTTGCTTAAGAATCATGTTCGGACCACGACATCGATGAGGAATTAGGGGATATGTAGGAGTATGACAAAACGGTAGTTTTTGATCAAAGCGCACAGGTCATAGGATGAATACAGTGCAAGGACGAACCAGTCGAGAGCATCATACATAAGGTCCCCAAATAATACCACGATTATGTTCAATTATTCGAGGAGGAAGTTGCTACGCCAATGCCTTCTAGAAGAAAATGGGATCATGCCATCAGAATTAAGAATGGGGAAGAACCGCCTTGGGAGCCAATTTACCCGTTGTCGGCAATACAACTAAAGGAACTTAGGAAGTACTTGGATGAAATGCTACAACAGGGGAAAATCTGACCAAGTCAATCACCTACGGGCGCCCCGATTCTTTTCGTTCCAAAAGTGGATGGAAAACTTCGACTAGTAGTTGACTACCGAGGTTTCAACTCAGTTACCATCGCGGATCGATACCTGATACCTATCATGAGGGAACTCAGAGATCGTGTGGGAGGATCCCAGATTTTCTCTAAGATAGACCTTAAAAAGGGGTACTATTTGGTGCGAATAGCCGAAGGAGACGAATGGAAAACCGCGTTCTGATGCCGTTATGGCCACTATGAGTACATGGTAATGCCTTTCGGATTACTTAACGCGCCCGCTACTTTCCAATCAATGATGCATGAAATACTGCAGGAATTCCTAGACCAAGGCGTCATTGTCTACTTAGATGACATCCTGATTTATTCGGAAAACGAAAAAGACCACATTCAACTGGTTAAAAAGGTCTTACAGAAACTGAAGGGGAACCAGCTAGTGGTCAATTAAGAAAAATCAGTATTTCATGTCCAAGAAGTTGAATTTCTTGGTTACATCGTCAATACCAAAGGAGTAGAAATGAGTGAAAGAAAAGTCAAGTCCATAAGAGAATGGAAGGCACCCACTTCAGTTAAGGAAGTCCAAGTCTTTATAGGATTTGCTAATTTTTACTGACATTTCATTCAAAATTTCTCTGCGATTTGCAAGCCTATCATTGAAACTTTAAAAGATGACCTAAAAAACTTTTATTGGGGCACCGAGCAAAACACGGCTTTCGAAATCTTGAAGGAAAAATTCGCTACCGCACCCAAACTTTGTCATTTTCACCCCAGACTAGACACAGTAGTTGAAACGGACACAAGCGATTTCGCCCTCGGTTGCATTCTATCACAATTTCAAGACAAGAAACTCCATCCGGTAGCGTTCCATTCAGGAAAATTAAACTCCGCAGAATGGATATACGAAATTCATGATAAGGAATTACTAGCAATAATAGAAGCATTTAAGGAATGGAGACATTACCTTTTAGGCACTGAAAAACCCATTACAGTTTATACGGACCACCAAAACCTACAACATTTTCTCACCACAAAAATATGGAATGGAAGGCAGATCCGTTGGGCACAAGCGCTAGCGGAATATAATTTCAAAATCGTATACCGACCAGGTACAAGAGGAGGAAAGCCTGATGCCTTAAGTAGACGGCCGGAGTACCGTCTAGAGAAGGGAGCTGCGCATAGCGAACGGTCTATTTTAAAGCCAGAACATTTTTAAATCCTTTTGACATTAGGGGAAAGCGATGAGGACGAAGTGATAGAAATAGAGGAGGAGTTGGCAAAACTCCACAACATACGTGTCAAGAAAGTAAGCGAAGTGGCTATAATACCGATAAAAGGATCACGAATGGCAGTCGGTCACGACCTCTATGCATTAAGCAATGCCCCCCTTACGGTAAAGGGACAGCTACTGGTGGATAGAGGGATAGCTATTAGCCTACCACAAGGAACATACGGAAGAATTGCGTCTCGCAGTGGACTAGCGAGTAAGAATGGAATTGAGGTTGGAGCAGGAGTCATTGATGCAGATTATACAGGTGAACTCAGTACTATTGCAAAACCATAGTTTCAAGGACTATCAAATACGCAAGGGTGACCGCATAGCGCAACTAATAGTAACTTAAATCAACAACTCCGAATTGATGGAAGTCAAGGAGTTAGATCAAACAAAGTGGGCAGGTCAAGGGTTCGGAAGCACCGATTTCATCCCAACTCGAATGCTAGAAAAAGAGACAACAATGACTACGAAAAGTATACTACAAGCTGATACAGGAACTAGTAAATATTTCGATAAATTGGAGGAACTACACGACCACGAGTCAAGACAGGAAATTGTCTTGATGTCAAACTCCACTCTAGCGCAGATAGAAATGAAGGTATTTGCTACCAAATTTCTCGACCAAGTCTTAGTTGCTGCAGAACAAGACGAAGAATGGAAGGAACGAAAAAGGGAGTTGGAGGCTTTGGAGCAAGACGGGAAGACGCTACCAAAACAATGGAAAACTGTCAACGGTTTCCTATACTACAAAAATCGACTTTACGTACCAGACAACGAAGAACTGCGAACACTAGTCGCAAAAAGGATGCCATGATTCTAAGGTGGCGGGGCATTTCGGACAGGAAAAAACCCTAGAAATAATCATGGGAGATTTTTATTGGAAAACGCTGGCAAACTGGATAAATGATTACGTACGATCATGTGACGAATGCCAACACAATAAATCTCCTTGACACGCCAGGAATGGGTTGTTACAACCTCTACAAGTTCCTTACGCGGCTTGGGCGTCAATATCTGCTGATTTTATAACACACCTACCAGAATCACAGGGACACACACAAATTATGGTTGTAGTAGACCGATTCACCAAAATGGCCCATTTCATAGGTCTACACGAAAATGCGACGGCCAAAGAAGTGGCCAGATCCTTCCTACAGGAAGTATGGAAACTACATGGGTTGCCAACCGAGATAGTATCAGACATGAATGGAAAATTTTCCGGAGAATTCTGGGAACCACTGTGTAAGCTGTGGGGAATAGAGCGAAAAATGTCAACCGCGTACCACCCGCAAACTGACGGACAAGCTGAGAGGACCAACCAAGTACTGGAAGGTTACCTTCGAAATTTTGTCAATTACGATCAGGACGATTGGTATCAATTACTCCTGTTAGCAGAACATGCATACAATAACTCAGCCACAAACGCACATAAAATGTCACCATTCTTCGCAAACTATGGTTTCCACCCACAGACGGAGTGGATGAAGGAAAGGGAAGCTCAAAATCCAGGAGCCTCAATATACGCTCATTGGATGAAAACGATATATGCTCATTGGATGACAACGATATACACTCATTGGATGAAAACGATACACCAAAAAGCAGCCAAAACATTGGAATGTACCAGGGAATCCATGAGGAAATATTATGATAAAAAGGCGATGGAACAACCAGATATCAAAATTGGCGATAAAGTAATGTTAAATGCAAAAAATATCCGCTCTAAAGGACCATCAAAAAAGTTAAGTCCTAAGCTTTATGGGCCGTTCGAAATCCTGTAGAAAAGAGGCCATTCGTTATAAAAACTAAATATTTCTGACCATTGGCATATTCATCCGGTATTTCACGTATCACTACTGGAACCATACCAAACGTCGATCCGGGCAGGACAAGAGCAACCCCCACGAAACACTGAGGAAATCGAGGGAGATTTGGAATGGGAGGTTGAGAAAATTGTGAAGAGTGAAATAATCTCTTACACTAGAAAGGTTCGCGGAGGAAATGTTCAGATGCGTGAACTAAGGTATTTTGTGAAGTGGAAAGGTTGCGCGGAGGATGAGAACACCTGGGAACCACCAGAGAGTATGGACCATGCTCAGGAGTTGGTGGAAGGTTTTCATAGAGAAAATCTGGAGATGCCAGATAGGGCAGAGGTAGAATAGTACGAAAGGTTTTCCTTCCGTGGCCAAGTAAACGCAGAAGGTTTTTCACCCTACAGTGCTGGGTTCTAGAAAGAATAGAGAAAAAATTAAAAAAAGACTCGTGATGAGCTTGTGGAGGGGGGAGCTCGTGTTAGGCATATGCAGTTCCAACACCCCCCTCTGGCCCCGATATAGGGCCCGGACGTCGCCTGCAGTACGGTGTGAAGGTGCTAGTTACCAGGAAAAATCACATAATTGGCAACATCCCCATAACACCGTATACGTCGTCGCTGTCCGTCCGACCGGAAGCTGTTCGCAGGATATATGAGAGGGGCAGTGTGCATTGCTCATACCATTGAAATCCAGTATATGATACAAATGATATCTGCGTGAGGGGAAAAGCCTGTCAAATCAGAAAACAATAATGCTTCACGTTGACCGACTACTGTTAAGTCATAGGTCTGCAAATTGGACAGGAGTTGAGGAGACATAACTGCAAGCCCATTCTCGCTAGGCAAATCAAAGAAGCGATGGAGCACTAAGCCTACCGACTCTACGTAAAGATAATGCGGTCATGCCTCTGTGTTGTCACCGTTGTCTGAAATTGAGACTGATCACCTCAATAACAGAGGAACAACTGGTATGTTTGCATTTGGGCGGCATACTCAGACTAAGTTCATATGGCAAAGACATTGTTTACTTCCGACTGGCGGAGTCTCGCACACCCTCAGGAAGACGGAGTAAAATTAGGCCGAATAACCAGAAGCGAGAAATTATTCAGGGTCCATGAGTGTTCGCATTTAAGATTGATGAGACGAAAGACTAGTAGTTGTGGCGGAGGAACTTAGTTAGTATAGGTATTAGATGTACCGGCCACGGAAACTCACGTGGGATATAAATATAAGAGTTCCTTCCCAGCTATTAGACAAACAGCAACGTAGAAGAGATCTTATCAATATAACAAGTTATTATCTACACCTTATACACTTAGTAGTTTTAGCGAAACGAGTATTAGCGATATAATCACAACGCCTTCCTGACACGACTCCGTTATCAACACTTAAACGCTTAACCTTACTCTACTGAGCTCCGAGTTGGTTACCTGTAACAGTGGGCCTGGGGCGCAGCACGGTCAAAACTACCAAGGTTAGCAGACATCTTCGTTTCCACCTGATGCTTCCTGTACCAGACAAGGGACTCGTACTCGGAAGATGTTTACAACAAGGGTCAATCAATCAATCAGAAGAGAACGGGTTAAGCCAGAAGTTCGCTTAACGATATACAGTAACGGGGGCTCCCTGTGGGAAGATGGATCCCAAGGATGCAGCCGTACCGAAGATTCCTTTGTACGCAAAATGAAGTACAAAGATTTAAGAGAGAAAACCTTAATGGTGAAACTTAATATCATTAAGCCGCAGCTTTACTCAATAAGTTCTTGAGAGGATAGTTGATCGTCTTAGGAGAAGAGGTCTCGCATATACTTGGGTAGAATTGTACTGCCAGCTCCCCTCCATCACTCTTAAGCTTACCACTATCACGAGCATGCCTATCTTGTCTGGGCCTCAGGCAAAAATTCTACCGAAGGTCAGCCCGCTCTGCTAGTTCATTATCCAATATGAAGTGTTCATGTAGTATCCTGATATATGCATTCAACTGCAGGAGAAAACTGTTCACATCGTTGTACCGTTAGTGGCGAACGAACGCGTTACTGATAAGCTAATCTAATATCGAACTCACTTTCCCATACGTATTCATCTATGCAAGTCCTGTAAACTACCACTCAATGGTACCATTACGTTCTGCAGGTCTATTGTCTTCTACAGTCTTTGACACGATAGCTTGGTCTACGGAGTCCCTTGATGAGGTACTTAAGCCATTGGCTTATACAGGCGCTACCCGCAGCCACTGACGATAAGCACATCAGTCAAGACAAGACTACTAGGATCTAGAGCTCACTAACAAGCTCCAGACATCTTACATTCATTCGGAGACATACAGGAGTCGAAGGTCTACCACTTAACCAGAGACCACCCTGGCTTCCAGTATACGTTACATACCCACCACAGTAGGCTTATAAGTATCAGTGGCATATGCACCCAAGTATACCCTTTCATGTAACCATTCGATCGCGCCATGCCCACTAATATATCCTGTGAACGGCTTCCAGTCAGATGGACGGCAACAACCCATGCGGTATTAGGCCGCAATCTTCAATCATAGACTTTTACTAGTGAATCAGCAACTACCCTTTAGTGGACCCATGACACGTTGTCTGTACATAGGGGCCAGAGAAGGGTGTTGAACTCAGATTTTCCAATGTTCGCCCAAGGCGCGATTTTCTCCGCTTTGTAGCTCAACTACGGATTACCCGCTTAAGCCCATATTCGAACCTCCAGTATAATCCTGCGTAACAAACATTCCTTTGACTTTTCCTGAAACTTCGCACAAACTTTTACGCTTCGGGTAGAGTAACTCCTATCCAAAAGTATTGTAACCACTTTGCCAAGGTAGGGTAACTATACTCCCTAAGGTAGGGTTACTCACCGGAGCTCTCAGAGTCCTTCCAAACTCCCAGTGTAGACTTTCCCTACCCACCTGGTGTACATTTCTAGTTTGCAGTCTAAGCATTATTATTTGCTTAGTCCACATAGTAACCCTATGGTAGAGTTACTAGACCAGCCTAACCTTAACCCTTCCGGGCTCCGGTATGGGATAAGACTAAGTCTACTGCAAGATCCAGCAGTGTTGTTACATCCGAAGTCACACATTAATGAATACTTCTCAAATGGCCTCGGTAATTCTGTATCAGCATGCTATAGCTCCATGCATACCCTAAAGAATCACCTCCAGTCATTTGATCCAACTGTTTATAACTACAATAGTTCGAAGGACTGGTTGACGATGGCAGCAGATCCTTACCTTTCTTCTATCGCAACATAGTAGATTAAATCAGATATCTCCTCCACCAGATCCCCTACAGGAATGACTTTGACTACGCGCCGCGGCGTTAATACAACCGTGAGGAACTGAGGATATATTCAGAAATGCATACGGCGGACCGGTGGTAGCATGTTCCTAGTAGTTATCCTGACCTTTTGTAAAAGCGTTAGCTAACAATAATAGAAGAAACTTCCCCCCAGTTCGACCGATGTCTCAATCATTAAGATGTCCGATCAGACGCATCTCAGCCACCTCTCTGGTAAGAGGAAAGCATGGCCCGTCTATATTACACTTGGAAATTGTCCTGCGACCAGGTGTAACAGACCTGGATTAATGGCAGTCCTTCTAGTTGGATTATTGCCCATTGTGCCCAAAGTCTCCAGGTTCTCCGCAGCCGACAAACTGTGGTGGAAAATCAATGCCGACACACTACACGGCTAATACAAACTAATCTTTTAAACCTCACAAGAGACGGCTCTTAAGTACATCCCTATTGATTGCGCTGACAGGAAGGTGCGGAGATGCTTCCCGCTATCATCCTCTTGGATTGCAGACCATATGGAAAACATTGCTCTACAAAGGATAAAATCAAATGCCTGTCGTTCATATGAGGTGCCACCTGCGGAATTAGGAACTGCCGCGGGCATCCAGTATCCCGGGCGAAGCCATGCAAGACTCTGCGAACCAAGAAATGGACCTCTGTCAGCAATCTCAAAGTCAGGTGACATGCAAGTGCCGTTAGACCCCTCTGGTACCACAATATGGCAAAATGTTTTTGATGGACTTCATGGTCTTTTATCGTCGGATCTTCACAAGCCGGGTATGCTCCACACGATCGAGCTCAGATTATTCCAGCACATGATGAACAGGATCCACCTCTTTCTGAAGAAGCACACCATCCTCCGTCTCCGTTACAACTCCGGTCATTGAAATTTACTTCCTAATCGGCAACGACTTAACACCAGAGAAACTATCACCACTTTTCGGGTCCAGCACCTTCCCCCTTGGGGGGTACTGGTCATCACTTTTATCACTTCCTTGCCTTCGGGCATCATCTTTACTGTTCTCTCTTGAGGTCTACCCTCAAGACCGCTCCCCCTACCCCATCTCAACATCTCAGGATGTTGTTTTACCTCACTTCCCCGCTATTGTTTGGCACCTCGCTTAACATTTGCACGGTCGGGTATACCCATTCTTGTTCCCTCAGACAGCTGGGAATACAGTTTGCGGTAAGCGGAAACCTGGGAATCCCCTCAGGGGTTTTTCCAACAGGCCACGGTCAATTTCGCCACTTCCCTTCCCTTCACACATCCTGGTGGTGGTATCCCCCCCACTTAGTGACGCTTCCTCTCAGAGAATAAAGGGACTACATGAGAGAAGCGGTAATAAACCTGGATGTGTGAGGGTGCTTGGGAACTGCCTAGTAGGACACGAACACGTTTCCGATAGTTGGATCACGCCTGGGTCTACCCCTCCTCTGCTCTCCCCCATGGGATCGGCTGGCACCCTACTGCCCCCCCTCCTTCCCTATCTTGGTTCCGTTACTTCTATATGGTTCCTCCCTCCCTTCGCCGGCCCGCCTGGCCTTGGGATTCTCTGGCTGGTACCCTACTACCTTCCTTCTCCACCTGGCTTGCACCCTAAACAACTGCTACCGGCTGGCACCCTACTGCCACTTTTCACACCCCGCTGGCATTATACTGCCGCTCATCTTGCTTGCCAAGAGGGCTGGGGTCCCTGATTCAACCTGCCACACACCTCTGCCACCTGCATTGGTCTACTACTCTCTTGCCTTCTCCTGGCACCTCCTTTTCGGTACTTCCGGGGCCCTTTGTTCTGGCTAGTTCTGGTTCAAGGGCGTGGACGCAGCTAGGGTTGGATCTGGGGGGTTGTTTTTCATTTGTAGGGTTTTAGGGGTTCACTGTCGGGTTGTTTCTTTTGGATTTCAGGGCGTTCTTGTGGCGGTTTATTGGTTCGTGACTGGGGAGAGGTGGCTTCCGGGGTTAGTTTTTATACCCCTTGAGGGCTTTCTGACAGCTCGGGAGGGCCTGGCCTAGGTAGGGGTTTTTGAGGTTTCATAGCGCAAGCTGCACATTCCTTCTTTGTACCGCTTAAATCAAATGAAAAACTGAGGGAAATAAAATAAAATAAATAAATCTGAAGAAGCACACACGAGCGCAGCATTTTCACGACACTTGGGAGGCTTTGCCACCCAACCCGGGATTCGCGGTGTCAAAAAAACCCTACCGCGAGGTTACCCAGTTGTAGGGAAAGAAGATAAGGTATCTGAAATGTGTTCTTTTGGGAGTCCTTACCGTGGCGCCGCGACATCAAGACAATACACAAGTGTTGCTGTTCAAACATGCAAGCGGCTGTGTCCGGGCACTAGTCGACTTCACTATGAAGGAACAATACCGGAGCCACATGCCTGAGACTCGGACTTATATGGAACAATATCTAAAGCTATTTCATAAGATGAAAGATATCTTCTTGGAATTTAGAGTATAAAAACGCACCCGCGCCAAGGTTGATGAGCAACGAAGGGAGTTGCAACATCAACGAGCGCATATGGCCCAGCCTGTTACCCACTTCAAGCGACGCCAGGTTCATGAACACAATCGCGTTGAAGAGAAGGAGCGACGTATGGACTTGATTCATACCAAATCCCATTTGAACTTTATTAAGATGCCTCTACTTAGTCACTTTCGTGAACACCTATGCCAGTTTGGCAATATTCCAACGTATCCCTCCAAGTTTGGCGAGCTGGCGCACAAGGAGCAAATCAAGTGCGGATGGCGACGTTTAAATAAAAATGATGCCGAGTGACAGATCTTACACAGCTATAGTCGTCAGCATGCCGTTCGAATGAAACTGTTGAACTTGGATTGCCCACGACGTTGTGGAGTGGACCTGCCTGCCGTCGTCTTGAGTCTTTTAGATAAAACGAGTACGGTAGCAAGGGTAGGGCCCTGTTGAAGGATGCTAAAGGGGCGTCGCAATGACATGTCAGACATCACGGATTTTTGCAAGGTCTTGGGGGTCTCCTTCGAGACCATGTGTTGTCAATTGATTCAATATATGCGGTACAACCTGTCAACTCAGGACTGCCTTTCTCAAGATCACACAATACTCGGATCCCTCCCTGTCAAACTGCTAACACAACTTGAAATACTGGTTCAGGCGTTCCAACATCGTGATGTTTTTGACATCCACAGTGCGCGATGCACTGAAGCTCTACTCTTTCATAATCAGCCAAGTACCATGATTGGGTTTGTGGACAAGCGGTTAGGGAAGAAATGTATAGTGCGCTGAAAGGACGTTTACCGGTCAAGCTCGTAGCGCACATCAAAATCAGGGACAACACATGCATGGGTACAGTACGGCAGCTAGCTTGTGTACAGATATTAACTCCAGTCAACTCAGGACACCCATCAGGCATACACGGCATATCACAGTATGGGTGAGGGAAATTGCACAGGAGTTCACCGTAGTTGATATTGGAACGATCCCTGGCCTGGCACACCTAATCTCAGAGACAGATGGGTGCTCACTTCTTAATTGCTCGATCGATTTATCAACGTTTAAGGGGATTTGCTAGGGAATCTGGAAATCACATAATCAGGCCACGGCTATGCGCAGTGGTGAGAGGATCGTAATATTATCGCCACGTTGTATATAAGAACTATTAACTACTCAAGCCGCTGCATTGAAATCAGAAGACAGTTACCCCAAATATGGTAATTGTCTTATGATTTCAATCAGGCCGCTTAGGTATGTACCATATAATAAGTAAAAGATTGCGAATGAGAAATTGTTACCCTCAGGCTGGTGGCTGTGAAATTGAGAGCCAGGATTCAGTAGCGAGATGTAAAGATCAGGAGACCAAGTGACATAGATGGCAGGTACAAAAGCAGGCCACATCAGACCAAATCAAAAAGCCACGACCGGAGACAAAACAGACGTGATGGGGGAGAGAATAACTCAGGAATGAGCCAGAAGGAGATCAGATGCGACGTCGCATCGGGATATGACGAAGTGGAGGCGGCAACGCTAGATGCTCTCCTGCTATAAGCGACATTGGTACCCAGAGTCAGAGGCCGCCGTGCCGGCAAGAAACCAGGTAGAGCTGTGGGAGTTGGAACGAGAAACTATCGCGGAGAATAACTAGGGTATGAGCCAGAGGTAGATTGTATGCGACATCACGTCTGGATACGAAAAGTGTCATTGGCAGTGCCAGAGCACCTGGGTGCGAGTGGGGGTTGAATCTGATGTCAGAAGGCACAGGACGCAGGGGACGCAGATTCGACATCGCTTTTGTCAGGACGTAACAGCAACACATCAGATGGATAGTTTTTTTTCGCTGATGGGCAGATGACAGGGTATGGTATTAAGGTTGTAATCAACTCCTGGCACCAAGCTAATTGTTCCCGCAGCCAGTGCCAAGTGATATCGCTTTGCGCCAGCATCATCTGTAGGCTTAAAAGATTATTTCATGAACCTCTGCCTAAATATCATTAGTGACTCTATACTGATCACGATACTGGCATTATATACGTTCTTGATGTGTATCTATTGGGCTTCGGGAGATCACTCAGTCATGTGCTTGCCTTTTGTTGTCGGCGAAGACTATGCTGGGAGTGCGACAGCATCCCCCTACGGTACATCCTACTTAGGCCAGTACTGTACAAACACGCGCACGGCGTCGTATATAATGGCTGCTCCCGACCATCTACTATGTTTTCTCTTCCTTCTCCCTACTTCTTTTCCCGTCTCTACATATCACTTCGTCCTCTGTTTACCATCCGCCAACACAGTTACGACGCACGATTGTACGTTACCAAAAAAACAATTCGGTCAATCCTAGCTTTTAAGAAAACCAAACAATTTACCCTCCCCCGAATTGCGCTCCCAAAGAGACAGAGAGCGGAGTTAATTCAGTTGAGAAAAGAAAAATAAGTAAACTACGTCCATTCATTTGTTGGAAATACTGGGGACCCTGATTCCCTTAGACGTCCTACGGCGTTGGCCGACATGGGTAATGTCGAGCATGTGAAACGGAGGTTCCGGCAAGGTGCAGTTGCTAGTGCAGACCCGCAGGAAAGCATGTGAGCAATCACAGACTAATTGTCATTCACAGCTGTAGGGCATAAATGTAACATTGGTTCTCTGATATGAATAGCAGCCCATTGAGATCTGATGAGCGCTCCCCTTGCGAGCCGGTGGTGGAGGATTCTTTGAAAGTCAATCTAATCTACGAGAATATCTCTGAATAAGTTTTGATAACATTAGTAGTTAAATTCAGGGGGCTCTACGACAACATTGCTTATGCCAAGTCGTGGTATGGGTTCAAGGAACCCCGTCGCCAAACCGCCATCTACTCAGCGTGGCGCGTGGAGATTAAAGCCCATATCACTGTGTGCTACTTAGATCCCCAGCGCCTGACAGACGCCGGAGTGGAGTCCGTGATGGGTTTCGTCCACTCCTGTCACCCCATCGAGCGTTGTGTTGCGCTCATTGAAGGTTTGCACCATGCTGACGATGTGGGGGAGCTCTTGCGTCACCTGAGAATCTTGGTCTAGGACTTGGCCAAGAAACTCCAGGTGACCCAGGAGTGTCAAAACATAGTGTGGGCTGGTGGTGGCAAGGTCGTGGGACCTCAGAGTGATTCCTCTCTACCATTGATCTTCAGTTCCCCTTGCACTAACACATTATATCAGTGGCTGAACCAGAGTGGACCTCGCCTTACCGCCCATGGGTGGTAAGGATCCACATCGTTCGCCGAACGGGTGCCCTAGAGCATCCGCTCCTCGGCCACCCCTGGGGTGTCATCGACTCTGCCCTGGGAATCGCCTTGCGGGTCCTTGGTACACCTAGCATCATAAATCTCCTTGCGATAGTTCTGTTAGGCATACGTCTAACCTCATGCTAGTTAACTAGCCTGTGACATATTTCTTGCTGTCACGTGTTCAACTCTTACTGATAGCAGAATTATCATTATACGAAGAGAATTTATAATGTTTAATATTACACTAGATTAATGCAAGATATCTTCGCGTAATGTGGGATTAATTCTATTGAACGAAGATAAGCTTGCATCACTGAAGAGTGATTTATGCAAGAATCTGACGGTGAATCTTTGCAGGATTTATCTCTATGGATAAAGCAAAGAATTCTCTTCCAGAATAAAAAAGAACCAGCTAAATCTATCAATGTCGCTAAGAGTTATGAGCCAGTCATTAGTGGTGAACAACGAAGCTCAATATAACTGATACTGTTGATTAGTGCGATGATAGTGTTGCCAAGATGAAAGAATATACGCACCTGACACCGAACAGAATGGTTAGTAAACTATCCGAAGATTAGTGTTCGGGGAGGAAGAAACTAGTGGTTAGTTGCTTTCTGCAGGACGCAAGACGAAGCTGGCCACTTCGCATTCTAGACTCAACTGACTTGTTGCAGTCGACCATGTCGTCTCTCTGGCAATCTATGAGTAGAGAACTACTCACCGACGAGCGCTGACCACCAGCGTCGTAATAATGAGAGGTAGTCAGTTCTCGTACGATGCTCAAGCAATTGAGAAGATTTCTCAGGGTTAAACAGTGTTTGCACCGGTTGATCGAAGGTTGATAGATAGAGTTATTACAGAGAGGTACAAGATTGTACGGGTATTAGATGTAGAGGCCGCGGAAACTCACACGGGATATAAATATAAGAGTTCCTCCCTTCGCTTCAGACTCCATCAAGCAACTGAGAAGAGATCTTATCAATATTACCTTGTTTTTACAAATTGATACATTTTCGCATTCCTAGTAATCTTAGTGAACGGAATTGCCTCTGCTATTTTATTTATCTTTCTTGATATATTCTCCAGTATCGGTTATTGGCCTTAGCTTACGCTACCGCCTAACACTATATTGATAAGACTTGTTATCAACAAAGAGGACATCCTGGAGTCCCTTTTAGAACCACCATTGACCCTACTAGAACGATCTTTCGGATCGTTCGATTCATGTGAATACATCGTCTACGAAGATCCTATCACGGTTGAAATATCTATCTTTGACGAGTGCTGTCAAGACCTCTTGCTCACTGGAGACGAGTGGTTACAATACTTCAAACACGACCAAGAATCCGGGTACGTGGACAAGAGCCCCATATTCGACCACGAGGATTTCAGACGCGTATACGAAAACCTTTGGGGGCCAGAATTTGAGTGGCCAGCCTACAAGGGAATCGAAGACCCAATGTGTTACGATTCTGAATGGTCTCAACCATCCTCAGAAACCAACCAGTAACCAAATTGAGAATTTTAGACTCTGCCATTGATGACCTGTCGCAAGAATCGGCAACCGCAACCAATCCTTCTGAGGATAATCAGATGGACGACACCTCCATGGCGTTGTCTCACCAGTGTGGGCGTTCTCCATTATCTCAGCCTAAGCCCGGTAGCATTTTTGCCAGACAACCCACAGGAGGGAGTGCCGAAGTGTAGAGAACATTCAAGAAGCGGAACACCAAATCCGCCCACTCCTACCCCAGAGGCAAACCTTCGTTGAATGGTTAAGAGAGTAGTAGCCAGTCTCAACCAAATAAGTCATCAGGTCAAAACAAACAAAAGCGAGCACGAAATTGCTTTTAAAAATCTGCCCGCACAGGGACAAGCTCAGGCCAGTGACTTAGAACTTGTCAGGCAACGGTTGGATGATGGAGAGGAACTCGTAGAAACCGAAATAAACACAGTCATTGTCCGGTGTATGGAGCTAGAGGCTGAGCTCCGACGAGAGTCCGACTTGTTTAAAAGACAAGTTATAGAGGAATTTCGGCTTGCGCAAGAATGACGAGACGCCGACCGAAGAACTTGAAGGACACTGGAAGTTCTTCAGCAAAAGGCCGAGGAAGACAGACAGCGGCAGCAACACCAAGCAGAGGAAAGCGAACGAGTACAACAGACAATTGGGCAAACCACCCAAGAAGCTTATCAATGGGATGTAGCGATAGATCAGGAGCTGCAACGGGTAAAGCAAGTAATGGAGGGGGGGCATTCCAAATCCCGAGCCCGAGAAATTGATTTACAGTTGCAGTTACAATCCGTAGCGGCGGAACAGATGATAAGGAACCGTCATCTTGAAAAAAGGATTGAAGAGCTAACTCGCCTGCTTGGAACGGCCACTAGTCAAAGAGGGGGAAGAAACCCGAGCGAGTTGGAAGAAATTCCGGAAGAGGACTTTAATGAAAGTCCGATGGGGTCCGATAGGAAGGGAAAGAAACCCGACGGGGGGAAATGGTTGAAGAGTGGTGCTTTTAAAGATAGAGTTGTTTTTAAAGACCATCGACTACGCACAAAAAAAACCAAGAACATCTTTCAGTTGATGGGGATCGCTTTTATGGATAAAGTACTACTCTTGTTGTCTGGTGCGGCTGTAATTTCACTGGCATTGGGACTGTATCAAACATTTGGCGGTCAGCATATGAAGGATGAGGGTGCTAGTGTCGACTGGGTAGAAGGTGTGGCTAATATGGTGGCTATCATCATTGTCGTTGTCGCAGGAGCCGGGAATGACTACCAGAAAGAGAGGCAATTCGTCAAATTAAATAACGTATTCCACGCCATAGCGATCCCTCGGCATAGCGAGCCATCTGCAAGTTTGAGCGAGGTGATTGGTTGAATTACGGTCTTGGCTTAAATGGTGGCTAATATTTGGGTGGATGGCTCGCTATGCCGGGGGCTCGCTATGGCGTGGAATACGTTAAAAAGGAAGAGTCTTTTTTCTCCCTCTGGAGATCCTGTAAGATCCTACTAACGCGACATTTTATGACCCGTAGAAAGAAGATCCCGCTTTTAAAGTTATCCCGGCTGACATCTCTCGACCCGCTTGCTAGCGATGTCTGCCATTTGGAACCTGGCGACCCCATCCCCGCGGGTGGCACCCTTATCTCAGGTCACAACGCCAAGGCTGACGAGTCTTTTGCTATCAGTGAATCGGATCAAGTGAAGAAATCAGGTCTGGCAGATCTCTGTAATTACCTGTTTTCGACCCGCTCTTTGGCGATGTTTGTCATTTGGAACTAGTGATCTCATCCCCGCGGATGGTATCATTATCTCGGGCCACAACGCCAAGGCTGACGAGTCTTCTGCTCCCAGTGAATCGGATCAAGTGAAGAAAACCGCTGCTGACGAGGTTATGGCCAAGTTTGAGGCTAATGATCCTGGGACTCATAAATTGGATTGCTTCATTGTATCTGGTGAAGATCCTTGAGGGTATTGGCACTTTTATGGTCACCAATGTTGGTGTTCACAGCAGCTTTGGTAAGAAAATGATGGCATTGAGAGAGGAAACTGA
The DNA here is from genome assembly GCA_003313605.1 of Tuber umbilicatum. Classification (NCBI taxonomy): domain Eukaryota; kingdom Fungi; phylum Ascomycota; class Pezizomycetes; order Pezizales; family Tuberaceae; genus Tuber; species Tuber umbilicatum. The sequence goes on along the minus strand of QLOI01001680.1, from coordinate 34,626 downwards.
GGCTACGCCTTTGCAGATGAAGCTTAACAACTTGGCTGAGGCGATTACCAAGCTTGGTGGAGCGTGAGTTATTAGTATTCCCACCCCTATGTCTAAATGCTGATAATGGCCTCAGCTCCCCGTTACTCCTCTTTATCGTTCTCTTGATCAAGTTCCTGGTTCAGCTTAGAGGCAGTGATGAGACACCATCTGAAAAGGGCCAGAAGTTCATGCAAATTCTCATTACGCAATCACCGTTGTTGTCGTTGCTGTGCCGGAGGGACTTCCGCTTGCTGTTACACTTGCCTTGGCTTTTGCAACAACTCGTATGCTGAGAGATAACAATCTTGTCCGGGTCCTACGCGCTTGTGAGACAATGGGAACCGCAACGACAATTTGCTCCGATGGGACCGGTACACTCACCCAGAACAAGATGAGTGTGGTGGCAGGGACTTTGGGGACGGCTGCCAGTTTTGGTGACAAGAGCCCTACGTCTTCAATCAAGGGAGATTCGAAGGACCAGTTGATCGCCGCAGATTCTCAGGAAGATGTTTCAATTACCGAACTTGTTTCTATGTTGTCCCCCCTGGTTAAGGATATTCTGCGCCAGTCAATCGTCATCAACTCTACGGCTTTCGAGGGCGAGGAGAATAGCCAAATGACTTTTATTGGATCCAAAACCGAGACTGCTTTGCTCAGATTTGCGCGAGATTTCCTAGGCATGGGACTAGTCAGTGAAGAGCGCGCTAACTCTGAAATTGTTCAACTAATCCCCTTTGATTCCGGAAGAAAGTGTATGTGTTCTGCTATTAGGCTACCTGACGGCGGATATCGTATGTTCGTCAAGGGTGCCTCTGAGATCCTTTTGGCCAGTGTACCTGGATTGTTAATCAGTGTTCTCAATGGTCTAGGGGCCCTGTAGGACCGTGAGGACGGATTGCCAAGACCCCTGGACCAGACCGGACGGCAAAAAATATCCCGTCCTCGTCCATAAAATCCCCAGACGGCCGTCATCACTCAGGACGACATGCCTGACGATATGAGACAACACTAGGTCACGGGTTGGCCCGAGCGCAGAGGGTGTACTCTAGGAAGTATAGGGGACGGGTGGGGACTGTGAAGACTGTAGGTGGCGGCTGGGGACGGCAGAAAACAATAGGTGACTATAGGGACAGTTAGGGACCACAGGGGACAGCATGGGACTGCAAGTAATAACCTGTGATGTTAAGGACGGCAGGGGACTGTGGGGGGACTGTGGGGGACTGGCAGGTTGAAGGGAAATGGCAGGGACCTTGAGGAGATTGCAAGGTTCATAGTGGGATGGCAGGGGACATTGGGTGACTGTGGGTAACGATAAGTAACTGTGAAAAGTGACTGAAATTGGTCAATCTGACTGGTTTAGACAAAGCAGTTTCAATATTTCAATACTCTGGGTAACTTGTATGGTTAATCAGAGAATATAGTCCACTAACATAAGTGAGTTCGCTATAGGTTGAAAGAGAATTACAAGTGAAGTGACAGGCTGGTGGAGAAGTCTGAAATGTAGATAAATAGATTGGAAAGCTGAGGATTCTGAGAAATAGAAGATATGATATCAGATGTCCGAGTTCCTCAACCATCTCCATACAAGAATCGAGTACCAAGTTCAGAAACAGTCTTTCTTTATTAATTCAAAATATCTGTTTTGATCAGATTTTTTGGACACTTTACTCCAGCCTGAGAAACAGAATTCTATTGAGTTCTGATCGCTCGATCCAATTGACAGTATGTCAATTCAGCCAGAAAATTCAGCATCCCAGGAAACCATTTGGGATTTTGATATTAACGCAGTTCCAGGAATACTTAATGTGGTAGATCTTAAGCCTGAACTGAATACTGATGTACAGTTCAGCCAATACAGTAGCCCTACTACAAGTGTTTTATGTAGTACTCCGAGTAGGTTGCTTACTCCGACCTTTACTAGTGGTAGCAACTAAGGTGAAGGAGGAGGAGCAAACTGGAAGCATCAAAGAATTTTTGAAAGAAAGAAGAGTGTTTGAAAGAGTAGGGTTTACTTGCCTGAAAATGGAAGCGAGTATACCACTATTGATGGGAAGACTAGGTGGAGCTGCGCACGTTGTAAGTAGTATCTATTTTTGGCTTTGGTATATCCATCACACAGGATCTCACTCGATTAAGTACTAAGTATTCTTGAATAAGTTAGGTCCGACAGCCGGGATGGCAGCTAACTTTGCCGATTCATCAACAAAAAATATGATTAAACATCTACAGGAGGTCTATAAAGTAAATAGGGAGGGGCCAATACCGGTTGAGGCTGGTCAGAGACTGATTGAAACCTCTTTTGGAAAAACAAAGTCCCAAATCGTATTCAACGCAGATATGTTTCGCAACCTACTTACTCGTTAGATGATTTTGAATCACATCAGCTTCAGCCTGGTTGAACAAAGCTCCGTTCGCGTACTACTTTGGTATTTGGTAGTTTGTGTGAGTATTGGGCCTAGTGTAGCTATATTTGGGAGTTTTAAGCGAAAGTAAAATTAGCTAATTTAAAACCATTCTAGAATCCGACATTTACAGAGATGCAGCGTGCGCTACCAAGCTCTGGAAACACGATCAAGAGCTGGATACTCACCCAATTTCACGGCAGTCAATCTGAACTTATTTGCAAGATGGCTCTCAGCCGGAGTAATATTCATTTCACCTTCGATATCTGGACGTCACCAAACCACCGTGCGTTTTTTGGAGTAGTTGCCCACTGGATAGACCAAACTTTGCACTTGCATATTACTGTACTAGGATTACAGAGGTTCCGCGGCAGGCGCACAGGAGAAAACCAGGCCAAGCACTTCTGGAACATCGTTAAAGCATATAACATTACTGAAAAAATAGGCTATTTCACACTCGATAACGTGACCAATAACGATACCGCACTCGAGCATATTGCCCTGCATCTACAGGATGTCGGAATTGATTTTAATCTGGTCCAAAGACGTTTGCGCTGCTTTGGTCATGTGATCAATTTAGTGGTAAAGGGCTTTCTTTGGGGAACGAATTCGGCTGCATTTGAAGCAGAAATTAACACACATCAAGAGATGGAACAAGAGGTAGAGGAGCTAGAGGCATTGATGCGGCAAGGGTCGCTAGGTAAGCTATACAATATTATTACATGGATTTCGCGCTCTCCCCAATGGTGGGAACAGTTTGAAGAAAAGGTGCAGCATCCTCATGGGGCGGATACCAAGGCCCTTGCTTTAATTCGAGGAAATATAACATGGTGGGGAGGGGATTATAAGTCACTCACTTGGGCCTTTGAGTTACGTGAACCTTTAGAAGAGTTTGTAGCCTCTGCGATCTGAAGAAATGAGAATCATGAGAATGATGGACTCCCAACATCCCTCCAGCATGATGAATTGAGTATATCCGATTGGGATACCTTACGGGAAATTATGGACATTCTGGAACCTTTTCATGAGTGGCAATTAAAGCTCCAGTGGAAGGAACACTACAGCCAGTTGCATGACATCTTTCCAGCGATGAATGAACTATTGGGACAATTTGAAGAATTGAAACACTTATATGAGTCTATCTCTTGACGGCATGATACCTAACATATTCGGACCTCAATTAATGCTGCCTGGCTTGTACTTAATAAGTAAGTACTACCATCCCTTTCAGGCTTCTTTTATTCTTTGTCTTCACAACTAACTAATTAAAAACCTATTAGGTATTATACATTAAGCGACCTTGTACTGGCTCACTTCGCTGCAATTGCCTTGAATCCGGAAATGAAATTCAACTACTTTGAGACGGAATGGGAATCGCGCCCAGACTGGATCCAAAATGCCAAACTAGAGGTCCGGAAGCTTTGGGAGTCCAACTGTAAACCTGCACCACCTACCCTGCAAGAGCAAAGATTAGGTGGTGCTCAATACGTTACAACATCGTTGGCAACTACTGCCTCTGAGGGCCCCATAGCACCAAGACCTACCACGCCCGAGCCTTCAACCCAAACCCATATTCCAGATTGGAAACGGAGAAAGCGTCAGCAGCTGATGTTATCCAATTGTGATGATCTTGATCATTACATTAGACACGATGTTGAGGATGAACTTCCTCTTGGCTCCCTCAAGTATTGGATAGATCATGCTGATGATTTACGGCAGAAAGATCTAGCCAAAATGGCTTTGGATATTTTTAGTATACCAGCGATGTCCGCCGATCCAGAGCGCCTTTTTAGTAGGTATGAGATTAACTAATTCTAATCCTTTAAACTTATAATGGTAACTAAATTGAATTTATTATTTGCAGTTCGAAGTTACTGTGGTCATATCGCCGCAACCGACTTGAAGACGACATTATAGAGGCGTCAGAGTGCCTAAAGTCTTAGGCAAACGATGGCTTGGTTTATGGTGGCAGCAATTCTGATGTTAACCGAATGCAAAGTACACTCAAAGCTTTGGAGCTCTATAGTGTTGGTCTTTGTTCTTCATCTATTGTTTAGTCTGTGATTACTCATAGTACTCTGGCGCTCATCATACTCAACTTGCACTTCTTGATTTTCTCATACGTATTCTGGCCCTTCTGAATCATTGCACTTTGCTCTCTATCGCTTGTTACTTTATCCTCTTTCCATTTCTTGTTTGATTTCATCTTTATTTCTCTTCTGTTTATTTCTTATTCGCTATCATTGAATTGTAGCAGGGGGATATACTAGGGGTACGAGATGCAAGATGGCCAGGAAATTGAGCATTGAGAAAATTCATAATTTGGTTACTATTGATCCTTTCGTGTGCTATCTATTGATATCTCATATGGCAAGAATACAAAAAGAAGAAGCGACCCTGCGGATATACCTGAAAGGAGAAGGAACAAAAAGGAAAGTGAGACATTCACATCATTACTGATCTGGTGGGGGACCACCGGGCCTGACGTCCTGCTCTCTAAATTGTCGGGCAAATAGTTTAGTGGACGGGACAGGACGACAAAAAGTCGTCCGTCCTCGTCCTTGCTTAAGACGGACGGACTGCCCCATTGAGAACACTGTTGTTAATCACATTTCGGCGTCGGAGATATCGGAACCACAACTCACGGAGGAGAATACGCGGGCTCTGAACCAGATTATTCCAAACTACGCCAACCGCTCTCTTCGTACCATCGGCCTGATCTACCGCGATTTCGCTTCCTAGCCCCCGGAAAAGGCACGAACAGTAGCTGATGATCCATCTCAAGTTGGGTTTGATGATGTCTTTGCGGATATGGCCTTCCTGAGCGTCGTTGGTATTCAAGATCCTCTTCGTGATGGTGTTCCGGATGCTGTGTCTGAGTGCCAAAAGGCTGCTGTCTTTGTTCGCATGGTTACTGGTGACAACTCGATCACTGCGTAGGCTATTGCTACTGAATGCTGAATTTATACCCCCGGCGGTACTGCTCTGGAGGGACCCAAATTCCGACAGCCCCCCACATCACAAATGGATGCGATTATCCCCCGTCTATAAGTATTCGCCTTGTTTTTTAGTCCCGAGTGTAATACAATTCGGGTTCGCAGGCTCAAAAAGCTGGGCGAAACTGTTGCGGTGACGGGTGACGGAACTAGTAATGGTCCGGCTTTGGAAACGGCAGATGTTGGTTTCTCTATGGGCATTGCTGGAACTGAGGTAGCGAAAGAAGCCTCTGCGATTATTCTTATGGGCGACAACTTTGCCAGTATCGTCAAGGCCATTATGTGGGGAAGGGCTGTCAACGATGCCGTCGAGAAATTCCTGTAGGTGAGATTTCATGATTCACATCTATAAATGGCGGTAACTGATATTTTCTGATAGTTCCAATTCGCTATCAATATCACTGCAGTACTTCTAACCTTCGTTTCCGCTACTACTTCTAGCGGTGAGAGTTCTGTCTTGAGCGCTACCTAAATCCTTTGGGATAACTTTATCATGAATACTTTTGCTGCTCTTGCTTTGGCTACTGATCCCCCTGCTCGTGTTATCCTCGGCCGCAAACCGGATCCTAAGTCGGCTCTCTTGATCACTATTACCACGGGGATGCCAGCACAAAGCCTCTCGAAACCCACCGAGATATGTGGGTCTTGGTAGCGCGATTTCCTAGATATTTTGGGACTGGCGAGTACCGTGGGTGGGGGCATGCTGGCTGGGTGGGCCTTGGGCGGGGCCATGACCGCAGAAGGGCGGCCGTTGCCCCTGGTTTGCCGCTGGTAAACTAAAGTTGGCAACTGTTCTATCGTGGCACTTGAGTCCCATCCTAAGCTCTAAAATGGCATCTGAAAAAAAAAACCCGCTAACGGGACCTAATTTTAAATGCTTTTGCCTACTCGGCTTTAGCAGGACAAGTAGCAGTGAGGTTCCACTTCACCGGATAAGTCACCAAATTTTATTCTTGATACGATATCAAGATTCTAATTGTTGGAAATTTTCGCTTAGTTCCTCAGGCTACACACAAACTCTTCCACCTTTCTAGCCACTTTGTCATGAGGCATCACCAAGGAATCGTCCCACTGCGCAGCTCGACAGTGTCTTCCGTCCCTTCAACCTCTATACCTCGCCGCATTCCTTATTCTCCTTCTCCTAACCCCCGGTTCCACCGCCTCCGAATTCCAGTAGCCCCTGAACCCACCACGGTGCCCAGCCACCCCCCTGTCGTCGCCGTCATTTGAATGCATATCCGACCGCTACCATTGCCATTGCTAGCAGTAGCCCCTCTAACTCCAACCATTTCCTCGGTCTCAGCCATCCTCCTTGCCAGTCTTGCGATGTCATTCCGTAGTTCACCAATTTCATTTTCAATCCCCCAAATAGACCCGCTACGGGAGCAAAGGTTTCCCATTTCTTTTCACGTGATTCTAAGGCGCTTGGTAGCATGTTTAGTATGAATTACCAAGAAGGAAAGAAAAACTAGATGTACATTTTCGTTTTCTTGATCTCCTATAGGAGTGCTCGTAACTGTAGCGATTGTGAGGGCAAAGATGACCAGGTGTTCTACTAGTAGAGGATATTGCGGAGTGTGTGAGAGGATAAATTTGAAATATGAGGAGGGGAATGAGAGAAAAGGGGGTCTGTAACGGGGGTGCAGTTGTAGCAAAATCAGTAAGTATGGATAATTGAGTGGAGGTGTGACGTGGTATGATAGGCTGTAGCGTAAATGGGGCAGTAACGTCTTCAGTTCTGTAAAGAAGTTAGTTTGCTAGGGGAGAATTGAGGGGAGAGGGGGATGCGATGAGAGATATATAATCACCCTTGCCACCCCACTACTAGTATTCTGCACTTCCAGCTCACCATGTACATATACCGTGCACCCCTCTGAACCCGGCAATTCTGTTGGAAAGGGTGAGTGAGTATGATGCAATTCCCAAAAATGGCAGTGTTTATGGAGAGTTTGTGCGACAGGGCTTGTGGATTCGCCCATAAAACACCCTTTTTCTTTCCCCCTAAACTTTACTTGCTCCTTTCGCTCTTGGCTTGGTGGTGGTACTTTTTTGGGGGGAGGGTTGTGGATTAGTGGTTGGTAAGGGAGTGAAGGGTTATCGTGTGAACTCGAATACTGGGGAGACAGACTCCCGGGCCACCGGGACACCCCCCAGGTAAACTGCGGCTAGCACACCAACTCTAGCCCACTCATTTGGAAATTTCTTATTTCGGTTTAGCAGACCAGGTGAGGGGTATAGGGAGGTTGTCGAATCACATTGGGAAGTTGGAATCGCATTTACTGGCAAGATCAGACACTTTGTTGTCCCCCAGGGGCTCGGGAGGTCAATTTTCTCACCTATCCAAGGAGGGGATTCCAGATGTTGTAGCACAAGTTTACTGCACCATCTTTCTGTTAAGAGTGGAAGGCGAGAGCAAGGCTACCACTTGTAATATATTAAGCGAGCCTAACTACCTTACCAGTACTGTACCACATGGGGTCATTAGTTCAAAAGACCTCCAAGTAACAGTTGCCAAGGAGTGGGGAGATGTCTTTGTTTTAAATTTCAATGACCAAAAAAGTTCTCAATCCACCAAACTGAGCCTTGTGTAGTCCAAGAAAAGTTATCCTATAGCCCATTTCGGCAGGTGAAAAAATCATAATTTAGGAACATCATGATTTTTTTCATGAGTTTTATTTATTTTTACCAAAAGTTAAACTCTTTTCACGAAAATTTAAAAGCATTAATGAATACATACTCTTTCCACTTATCCTATGAAAACAGAAATTAAACAGCAAAACTATAAGTTGAGTTATATCATAGTAAAAAGTGCACTTTGTTGCAATACCTCATTCGCAGCGGAAACGCTACAAAAGTGAAAAAAAAAACCCCGAGATGATTTTACGTGCCTGCCGAAGAAGGGCCTAAATTAGCTCCCAATTTTGCAAAGATAAGATTCTGAATTGACAAATAGGAAACAATATAAAGGAAAAACTAGGAACAAAACCCAAAACAAGTAACGCCAAAGGAAAAGCCATGAAACCGTGTTTCCTGAGTATCGCATCCGGTATTCTGTTGTCCAAGGTCTTGGTGGAGACACGGCTGCCCTTGCCCGGGGAGATCGTTAGCGCTGATAAGTCCCGAAACAGCAGTGAGGGCGCATATCGTCGCGGGAGGTGGGCGGGCAATAAAGAACGCGAGCTGTAGGATGAGTGGTGATCCTTGGGTTGGGAGGAGCTAGAAGGTGTGGTAGGTGAAGCGGAAGTTAATGGATCCTCAGCCGTGGGGCGATGACCCTGCACTGCCCCAGCAACCGGATATACCTTTCTCCGCTTGGCCCCACGATGCCGCCTGGATGCGCTAACTACTTCCATAAGCTTTGCCCAATCGGCAACTGGTTTTTCCAACCCACTATTCACTCGAGAATTCGCGTCGAGCCAAGCTGGTCATTGTTGATTTCGGCCAAAACTAGAGGTCCAGTGCAACCAACTCGTCAGGAAATTCAAACCTCCCATTACTCAAAAAGAGCCTGGAAAGCAGTATCCTTTCGGTGGGCCGACTAAACCAGAGCCTGTAAAGCCCACCCATCAAGTATACTTCTTAAAAGTTGACTGAGAACAGAGGAGATAGGGATCCTGGTCAGTATTTTTTTGGGTGTGCCGCTACTACTGAAATTTCATCTACGGTATGTGTAGTTTCATACAACCTTTTCTCGCCTGGACCCTTGATGATGTATAACTTTTTCCATCTAATGAGTCATTTGTTTCATGAAGAGAACAGGATTCCGTTGTGGGGTGGACAATCACGGAGGATAGTTTCGTTAGTCACATGCCATATATAAGCACACAACTTGAATATTTGCCAAGGTTTTTTCTTATCAGAGCCACATTATTACATACGCATCGACTGCGCTTGTATGAAATCTGTAGAGCACGGGCAGTGTCAGATGGCACCTTCGCCAAGACTTTGGTCTAGTATGGTAACTGCACAACGCTTGTTAGTGGCCCCCGGAAGTTTGGGGAAGGAGGCATTTCTCCCTTGTTTGTTAGGCCCCGTTTTTCTATTGGCCTTCTTGAGGTGCGGAATACTTTTCATTCCGACCCCCGATACTACTGCGGCCGAACGCGGATATTCTAGGCGGCTACAGGGGGGCGGGGTACACGAAAGTTTTGTAAGAATGCCGACGGAGGAGGTGGGTGTCTACCCCTAGTAGGCAAGATGCGCTTAGTAAAACACCAATCTCTCGCGCCTCAGAGAGTGGGTACGAGAGCATGGCTACACTCCTCCAGTTTCGGAGGGATGCAACCGCTAGTACAGTGCAATGCACGGGGGGTATAACATTTCTTAGCTTCCTCGAAAACACTAGTGATATTCCATCTCACACCGTCCCGCATAGGATTTCCCCAGTATCCGCCTACTAGCCTTCGGGGGTGCAAGCTCCACCTGCAAAATACCTACTGCCCTCCTCTTGTTCCAGATCAATTTACTGAATAATATTCCTATAAATCAGCCATTGCCGCGACTCATGTGTCGAAGCAAACCCCCTACCGTAAGAATTCGAATAAATGGTCCTTGCGCTAGACTCTTACAGCATGGTCTGATGTTTTTTTCACTTTTATTTGTCCGAGGGGGCTTGTTTTCCGGCTTAATTCGCCCCTTTTCTAGAGGAGAAAATTTTGGACCCTACAGCACTAGGACCGTCATTCAAATTCTTATGGTAGTGGAGATGGGTTTGGATGCTATAGGAATGGATAAACTACTGTTGACTCTAAATTTATTGTTCAGTTTAGCGTCGCTAGCTATGTGGGCCAATGTTAGGCTATAGGCTGTTAACCTTCGTGAGGGGTGATCTCTAAATCATAATTTCTGCCATACTGTATCCTCGACTCATACGTCGTTTTTTACATATAGATTCCCTTTCATGTACTGCATACAGTACCGATATCCCGCCATATATAGTGCACGCACGGTAGTGCGGGGGTATCCGATGTTAAAGGAAAGGCCTTAGCGCAACAGAGGGGAGGAGTCGCCAAGGTTCATGGCCTATCACTCGTGGATCTGCCCAGTCCATCGTGGCCCCCCGTTTCTTTTAGATGTTAGCTCGGGGGGAGTGGGGGCTGCCACCTGGGGCTCATTTGACTGGGCCTTGTCCTGATTAGAGACGAAGTATCCGCAGGGGCCCGAGTTATCAGGCGTGATTTACCTGATTTGCAGGACCCAAACCAGAAATCTCGGAATGTGATGGGGGTCACGGAATTGTGGAGGGTAGTTGGGGGCCGCCTTCGAGATTATGAAGGGTTAAACTAGCTGCATTTTTCTTCTTAGATATAGATCCATCTTGTCATTGCCCTATTGTAACTCGATCCCCTTGTATGGTAAAAACCTAATCACTAATGTAGAATGAGGGAACGAAGCGGGGGTGCTTTGCCTTCCCCCATCGCCTTCCTTCCTTTGCTTCTCTCCTTTTCCTCCACTTCAGAAAAGCCATTTATTCATCCCAGAAGCGTCCCCAGAATAAAGTTGAAACCCAGCATTTTCGGACTCATTTGAAAGAAGTATGCAAGAGAAAAGGGTCCGTAAAGTAAAATTCCTTCTTTAGAGGGGTAACGAGAATGAGAGATTTTGTAGGCTTCAGAGGTGGATCCAACCAATACGGTTGGTTTAGCATTTTCTTCCCCCCCGCTACCCTACCAGGACATTTACATAGTAACTTAAGACGAATTTTTGTTTCGAGCGGATACCATCGGGTCCCGTAAATTTAAATACATGTATCCGATATAGTTCTCAAGATGCTACTCTAAAACACAGCTGCGGGAAAAGAATTGGTCCTTGAATGCAACCTAGAGATCAAGCTAGTCATTCAGGATAATCTGGCCCAATGCCGGCGATATTTCGAATGGGACGTTACATCCCACCTCGGGACACCCAGACATCCAAATCGTCGATGCTTCTGTGCAGGCCCGACGCACAAATAGAAGAGGGAACGACCCCGACTCGGCTCGGGTTGCCAGCCCGCCAACACCTACACGTAATACACTCAGTGGAAGCGGGAAAGAGAGCATAGAGCGGGGGGGGCTTAGAAAGAGAGTAGTTTAGCGGTGCCGGAGATAGGGGGACTTTAGGGAATCTGAGATCCCCTAGTGATATGGTTTATGCTGTCCTCTTGTCACGGAGGGCCGCACAAAGGTTTTCAAGGATGCCTCTAACATAGATCCTAGAGTTTGATCGAGCACGTTTTAGAACGGAGCAGTATGATCTAGCGAGGCGGAATTGACTACTAGAGCAACGGCAACGCCCATCTGCTCTGGTCGGAGAAGGACCACTGTGGCGCCCTCAAGGGCGGGGAGGACCCCTAAGCGATCCGGGACACCAAATTAGCTTCCGCGCGCCCCCACTGACACAAAGTTGGTGCTCAGAGGAAGGAGCCAGTCTTCTACATCCAACCCCCATGAAGGGATATAGCTGTATCTGCCGCTCAGGAAGTCCCTCTTAGCCGCAAAGGTTGTCAGATGATGATATTAAAGAACTGGCATCATAGCCCCGACAGATAAACTAACCTCCAAAAGGATGCCATAAACGACTACAACAATTCCATGGGAGTTCAACACTCGAAGGTAGTGAAACACGGATGGTTGGATAGCTGGAAACTCGGCCAATCGACACCAAGTAGCTGTTTGCCCAATGAAAGGGGATATGCCTCTATTTAGCCATTGTCAAGGGTAAATGTGCAGAGCTGGGTGGAGCGACCCCCCTCAGCTTCTGATGATGGCCAAACACTACCTTGCCTGAATCATGCACAGTGGTACAGTAAGTATTAGTTGCTCTATACCGCACCCTGCTCAGTAAACATCACGATTTTTTTGGTCTCACTAAATCTGAGCACTGGCGCCCCCCCCCCCCCGGGAATTGGCAGACAAGTATGCTATATTAGCTCGGATGTGGAGACATGGGATATACAGCTTTCCGGAATTGCTTCGACGTTGATTACCCTACCAATTGGAGCATATGTTGACGTTTATGCATTTTGCGTATGCACGCTTGAACAATGTAAATTGGAGCCACCGGTTTTTCCTCCCCACAATTTACCTTAATGGTAGTGACTTCATGGTGTACGAGACTGTTCCTGCTTTTGAAGATACTGGGTGGAATGTCTCGACGGTCCTGGTCGCTATCGGGTGGCTGTCTGGGATGTCGGTATCTGAGATCGTGAGTCTTTTGGACTGGTGTTGCAAGATTCTGGTACTCTAAGGCAGCGGATGAGAACCTATACCTCGGTAACCTATTCCATTATCCGACTATCCTTGAGAGGCCCCATGTTCTCCAACAATTATTCTACTAGGGAACACGTAGTTTTTATGTTAAACAGTCTTGTTAGATAATCCGGTCAGGATAGGTTCGGGTGCGGGGAGTTTTCAGTTTCAAGGAAATTTTGTGAGAGGCAGTTTCCAAAAGGTTACATCTTGCGAGGTCTTGAATGGGCGCTGAAGTATTTCCCTAATCGTGAGTTCGAAGATGCGCAGGTGGGTGAAGAGGAACGAGTGGAGGTACCATCCACAGGAAATGTTCCTATCGAGCCTATTCTATGGCTTTCCACTCAAATTGATGCTGTATGACATCTTTCCAATGTTTTTTTATCATTCTTAATCCACCGACCTGGCGCTATTGGAGAATGAGAAAATTGTCGGTCCAGGTCGACAAAATCTGGTTCACCCGGCTTTGGTGACGAGAATTGGAGAGCACGGAAGGTTCAAGGCGATTTTATTCACGAGCTGGAATTGAGCAGGTCAAGAATGACACTACCATCATGGAATCCTGACACAGAGACTACCAGAACAAACCGGAGGATAGTGGCTATGTGATTGTGGGCCGGTCTGAGGAAGCTAGACGTCACGAACAGCAGCAGTATCATCTCAAGCCCCAATTAAAGCCAGCGGGAAGGCTGCTGATTTAGTGGGGAAGGTTAAAAATGCAGGTGCAAAGAGGTAAAGGGGTAGGCTATAGTAATGAGGCGATATTCGATCGCTGATTTTTTTGTATAGATATCCGTTGCGACGGTATTGCTCTACCAAAGTATCCGGATATAGTGGAACCGGCTTAGTGCCGGGGGGAGAACTATTATCCGGTATAGTCGACACAGGCTATTGCCAACTACTCCATTGGATCTCACGCGGAGAAGGGCCCACTAATATATGATACGGTCTGACTAGTGCCAACCCTGTTCGTGTATTGAAATACCTATGAATTGGTGAGTATAGTATAGTGTAATGTGACAGAACCCCACATCCGAAGATCTAAAATGGCCGCTGGAAAAATCTTCGAGCAGTGGCCTAGCATAGGTAACCAGCGCATGAGCTCCACCCCCCTCGAATTTAGCGGGACAAGGGCAGCAGAACCTAGGGGACAACCCACTTTGCTCCCATAAATTATCACTAATATTTAATAAAGTACTAGGACGAGAAACTCCGGCCGAGAGCTGTTTTGCAACAAAACCGAGTCCTCTATACTAACCACTCTCTCACCCCCAACAGAGCCAGGGCTTCTGCTCTGGACCAAATCAAATCGGGAAATAGGTGGAGAGCAGTTTTCAGCAAAGAGGATTGAACAGAATATCTGTGGGTTCAAGAAAACCAGTAACTTATTCACCTGGAAGTGTGGTGGTCACCATGTATCTTTTGTATGGCAGCCCCATACAAATTCTCAAGTCACATTTGGATCTTTCAACACCAGAGCTCACAAACGTCACAATTTATTAATTCGGAGCCTCTATACCCCGGCGATGAGAAGGAGTAGTTATTCCCACAATCGCCCCAGCCTCTTGGGATTTCCTACCTTGGTACCGGTGACCTGTGGGTCGCTGAAGATGGCTGGCTTTGGTGTAAAATCGCCAATAGCCCGAGTTTTTTATCACCCAACTTTTTATAATACGAGAACCGCTTCAAGGGTAAAAGTTTTAGCTTACTTCCTTACACTACTCTCAACTAGTTTTTCACCCGCTCAACTAATTCGTTCTAAGCCACTGCCAAGAAACCATTCCCACTGGGCAGCCCAAAGGCAGCTTCCACTCCCCCCCAACCCCTGCGTCTCCTGGTGTTTCCTATCCCCCTTCTCCCGGCCTCCTGTCCTTTCATGCCAGGGCCCCCTAGACCTCCTAGCCTATTAGTAGGCCTGACCACTGTTCCCCTCCCCACTGCCCCGGCTGTTAGATCGGATGTCCGACTACGGCTACCACCATCACAAACAATAGTTCCACCTCCGGTTTTCGCATCAAATGCCTCCCTATTCCCTACTGGTCTCGCAATGTCATTCCCGGGTTTCCCGATTTCGGTTTCAATTTTTCGAATAGATTCGCCGCAGGAACACAGGTTTCCCATTTCTTTTCCGTTGTGAAGTGCTAGATGGTATGTTCAGCGTGAATTAAGGAAGGAAAGGAAGATTTTGCTCTATCATACATTTTTGGCCTCTTGTCCTTTCACGGGAGAGCTAGTGACTGCCAATGGTTGGTTGGGGTAATGAGCAAGCGGACACTCAACTCGTAGTGGATAATGAGGAGTTGGGGGAGGGATAAGGTTGGAATATGAATGAGGAGAAAAACTGAGGGAGGAAAGGGAGGAGGTAGAAATTATTGCACCATATTTAAGGTGATAGCTGCTGTCCGATCCATTGCTTCTTAATTTACTTTTTCTAAGACGCTCGAGTCTTCTACCGACGCACTCCAGCCCATTGCTTCTTATTTTACTTTTTCTAAGACCGGCCGATTATACCAACGCACTCAAGTGTAAGCCAAGCCAAGCCAAGCCAAGCGACCCCACAGCTTATCTTGAGCGAGAAGACCAAGAAGGGGAAATTGGATAAGAACAATCTCTACGAGTAGATCTTGACAGGGATAAACGGCCCAATCCTTGCCATTAATGTGACGACTTTTTCTATCAGCCTACCGTATCCCGGACTCTCTCTGCAGAACCCTGCTTGGAACTGCGGGTGAGACCTTGCATCTTTTACTAGCACGAGTACCGGTATACTGGTTACAATAGAGAGATACCCGAAGACATGGAGGTGGGAAACTCCACGTTGGGAAATTCTCATCAAAATTGCCCTCGCTAACGGTATACACAGCCTCCAAGATATGATTTGCCTCTAGAAAATCCAATAATCCCCTACTAATCCCTGAATAATACCAATTTTCCACGTAAATTTCAGGGCGCCTCTTGCCTGTTACTCGTAACAAACCACCGCTAGTACCACAGGAAGAGTCAGGAATGAGTTGATTCCAGAAGGGGCATCTGTTGAAGCACCTAAACCAGGGGCAAGTGACATCCTTGATCACGTGACCACTGGCAGCCCTCTTCGAAACCACAGCTCCGAAAACGCAAATCCCGAATCCTTGGGAAACCCGGTTCAATCACACACCCCCGAACCAATTCCCACTCGGATTGACCCATCTGCTCTGTTTCATTTTATTTCACTCCGTATGTTTTTTTAGGCAAGCTGGGACCCGAGGGACTTTACGGAACACAAGTGCGGGAGACCATGTGAACTTGCGAGAAGAAAAAAGCAAGTTTTATGGTACAGTGCAGTGTCCTTTTAGAGAAAACTCATTCCTCTCGCTGCTGCTGCAGTGATACCAGTAGTGGGCTTTTGGGGTTAGAGTAATCACAGCTTCGCAGCAACTCACTGATGAAAAACAACTGGGCCTCGCTTCCGATGTAGTAGCAAGGAGTGGAATAATGATATTTTGGGTTGATAGGGGTTGGTGAAATATACATAGTGAATATTAGCCTCCCTATTTTACAATTTTTTAAACATCACAAAAGCAACTTTTTCCGTAATTAATCTAGTATGTCCGGTATTTTCCAGAATTTGTTTCCAACGGAGCGAAATTTTTTACTTTTTTTCATTTTTTTGCTTGGGATTTATTCATGCCGAGCTCGCGGTATCTTTGCTGCACCGTAACTGTAACATCTACCCGAGTAGCTATTGGGAATTTTTTGCTACGATAGTCGTTGCTCAAACCGTCCTTATTACTATACTCGTAGCAACGGCACTAACCTTTCCAAATTCGTAGGCTCAAAAAAACAGTTCTCAAATAAGACGGTCGCCAAGGCAAAACTTTGGAGTTCTGACGCTGTTGCAACACATCTGATCCTCTATAACTTAACACTCGAGTAAGCACAGTTCATATGGCGACCGTCGTAGCATAACCTCTGGATAATAGCACCTCCACATTGACTCCTCCCTTCCCCTTGGTGGTTACCCTGCCAAACTGGCACTTAGTCATGTGTGATACTCTAGAATTTTTTTTCTGCTGACTATCGTGGTAGTCACCTACCCCATCTACGGGGGAATTGTCATAGGGGCGGACTTCTTCCAGCAACTATTTTAATTAATATATCTATCATCTCCGGTATTCTCTAATATTGATTGCTAGTAAAGCGAAATTGCCCCTGCACTCTTAATTTTTCTTTTCTTGAAATTAGTAGGATTCATTCATCATGCTATGTTCCCACCTTGACGTTGGAACCTAACTTGCCCCAAGTGGCTACCCTCCCGAACTAATGCTTAGCTGTGCCCTCCAGACGTGTACTGTGTGTACCGATGATCCAGTATTTTCAGGGACGGAATAGAAGCGGTTGATGTATCAAACCGTAGGATACTAACAGATGCTCCTTGATGCCAAGAGCCCTGAGTGGAGATTTCGGGCAGTCCACCTCTCTTTTTTCTAGTCACTTTCCTAAAGTGTTGTTGTTCCTATGTGTACTTAGGATTTGAGACCTTATCTCTCGGAATAGCGGGCATTGCATGATCTTTGAAGATCCAAGACGCGGTCTGGAACACACAATAATGGGGGATACCTATCGTACAGAATGGGATAGAAAGCACGAATACAAGGGAGTTTTGCAGAGAAGAAAGCCATTGGAATTTTCACCTAGTTTCTAGAAAAAAATCAAATTCTGAGCGGTCAGGAGGTTGCTGGCTAACCAGAGGGGTTCGGCAGACGTACCCTTGATATCCACACTTGCTTTGAGTTCGGGAGTGCATCGTGTCATATGGCCGAACATTTGCCGTTTCTTCTCCTCGAGGTGGTTTGTGGGGGCCCGGCCCAGGAATCACACATGGTTAGTGACCCAAAGCGGCCAGTACAGACTACGGCCCGAACCATGGTTCTCTAACCAGGGCAATCGCTAGTGTTAGCGGAACGGAGGAACGGCCCCCGTGAGAGGTTTTTGCACTCACATCGTCGTCTTTATGAAAAACATACTTCATCCCGGTTTGTTTTTTGGGACAGTACTGAAATTACTCCTACCCTGGCACCTCCCCATCCTACACCTCCACTACCGTTGTTATACCAAATAATACTCCCTTGTTTTATCTCTCTCGCACTCAAGAACCATCCGCATCATTGCTGTTTGGTACTCAAAAAGTGCCCACAATACCATTATACCGGTAGTTAGGAGCCCTAAGGAAATTGAAATTCAACATCACCCTTTCTTTTTGCTTACTGCAGCTGACCCCCGCCCGCCAACAATGAGACGTCGAGTGGGGGACTGCGGGTATTGTTGTACTAAATTCTTCAAACCGGACGGGAAAAGCCTCTGGGGAGGATTTTGGCAGGGCAAAGCATATCCCGGCACGAGTATACCGGTATCTAAAAAATAAGCGAGGTATGATAAATGCCCCCTCTGCCCCCTTCATAGCAGTAGGCTAAGGTATGATATTTCACCATTGTAACAACAGAACGAAAAAAGGGAAAGGGTGCACGTACCACCAAAGCACTATATAATACCGCCCCGCAAGCCCCGGAAACACTTCACTAGTCCCTCTTTCCACTACTTGGTAAATATAAATCGCGATAAATATTTAATGGTTTTGTAAATGTGCAGGTTGGGGGAGCTGGGTGTGAACCTTGATGCCTCTATTTTTGTCAGATATTCAAACGTGGTGGGGCAATTATCCAAGATATGCTTGGTTCTATGCTTCTCTCCTGCATTTGCTTCCGACGTGATTTTTGGGTGCGGCTTCTTGATCGGAGCGATGGTTCGGTCTCTAGACCTATGATTTGCCAGGGAAACGCACTAACATCTCATATCCAGCAGGCCGGGGATTGGCAGAAGGGATATGTTCTCCCCTAATTCTCCCCTAGTGGCCCATTTATTGCCACCGCACACCGCTACCGTACACCCAATTTCCGGGAATGCCAGGCTCCTGTTTTATTTTTTTGGAAATTTCCGGATCGAAGGTTGAGCATGCGTGGAAAGTCATGTGAGGGGAGAGCGCTGGCGATACCGATATGGCTGTTGAAGATCTGCTAATAACACTAGAGTGTGAGGGAGATGACCAAAAATCTCGGGTATACGCTTTTTTGTTTAGCAAGAGTTTGGGGATTGCCTCCTGGGTCTGGCGAATACAAGTGAGGGTCGTTCTACCCTCGCCGTATCGCCTCGCTTAATTCACCGGACTGGCTACTACAAGTACTGTATTACGGTACCCAATTCCTTCGCACAATTTACTCCTATCGGGGAATGAGAAAAGACGACCATCCCTGCCACCGACAGTACAGTACATAAACATGGAACGGTCACACTGGTCACGATATCAAAATTAGCAGCAGGCAGGACGTTAATGTTAATTTTAGTCAAAATTTAGTAGTTCTGTACAGCGCAACTCGCCTGGAAACACAAGCCTTCCATTGCTCACCAAGAGCCTGGAAAGCAGCATTCGTTCGATGGATGGATTAAATTAGAGTCCGTACACCTCACCCATCAGTTATAATATCTCTTAGAAGTTGACTTAGGCAAGAGGACATATTGATCCTACCAAGGTCATATTCCTCCTGTGTGCTATGGGGAACTTGGTAGAAGGTGCTCGAGAATATTCTGGGGCGATGCCAATGATATGTGAGTGGGACATTACATATCACTTTAGAACGCTAAGACATTTAAATGGTCAATGCTTTAGCGCGGGGTAATCGGTAGATAGAAAGAGTGACGGCCTAAACTAGATCTCCGCTGGTGTCCCACGGACACCTACATATAATACACCTTGGGAAAACTAGCTAGCAAGCATAGAGGGGGACTTAGAACGAGATAGATGTTTAGCAGAGCCGAAGGTCGGAGAACTTTAGGGAATCTCGGACGCAGTTATTTGTTTAAGCTTTTCGGTCGGTTCAGATATACAAAGATTTTCGAGGATGCTTCTAGCGTTTCCCGACCACACCTTAAAAACTGTGCAGTATAACCTCGCTAGGCACGATCAGCCGCCAGAGAAATGGCACCCCGCCACCTGCTTGACCTAGGAAAGACTACACGGAGTTTCCTTGGGGGTAGAAAGGACCCCTGGGCAATCCGGAGTACCAAACCAGCTTCCGCGCGCTCTCCACCGACGCAAGGTGGGCACCGGGAGGAAGGCGCCAGTTCTCTGTATCACGCCGTCATGAAGTGGCATAGGCATACCTTCTTAGGTACTCCCTCTTAGCCGCAAAGGCGGTCAGGTTAAGACATTAGAGAACCCCGCACGATAACCCAGACAGACGAGCCGACCCTTAAAAGGGTACCACAAACTACCACAACAAGCTCGCGGGGGTTCAACACTCGAAGGTAATGAAATACGGATAGTGAGACAGCTAGAAACTCGACATGTCGACCCCGAGCGGCTGTTTGTGAGGGTAAGTGCGATGTGTACCGGTTTAGTGATGGTTGGGGCTAAATGTGCTGAGGTGGATTGAGCAAGCTCCCTCAACTTTTGATAATGGCCAAACACAACCTTTCCTGAATGGCGGGCGGTGGTAAGCATTGGTTGCTCTTCACCGCAGCCCGATAGATGAACATTGAGTTTGTTTTTTGTTTTTTTGACCTCACTAAATCCGGGCACCGCCCCCGACGATTGGGTGACAAATGCGCTTTACCAACTCGGGTGTGGAGGTGCAGGCCGTGTAGCTTTCCGGAATCACTTCGACATATATTACCATCCTCGTTGGAGCATATCTTGGCGTTTATCCGTCTTGCGTATAGAATGGTGGCGTTAGGTAAATTGGAGTAACAGGTTTCCACCCCACAATTAATCTTAATGGTTGTGACTTTGTAGTGTGCAAGTCCGTTCCCGGTTTTGAAAATACATGGGTGGAGGGTCTCGGTGAGTTCGGTCGTTACCGAATGGCGGTCGGAGACGACAGTATCCGATATGGTTAATCTATTGGACTGGTGTTGCAAGATTTTGATACTCAAAGGCCGGGGATAAGAATCCACACCTTGGTCATTTATTCCATCATATGGTTATCTTTGCTAGATCCCACATTCTCCAACAATTATACTACTGTTGCAGGAGCTCAGCCGTGGTGCTGGCCTTCCCCATGGATAGAGAAAGCGTGTTATCTGATGACTGATTTTTTGTCCAATATGGATATGAGTCGAGACGGTTCCCCCACCATCCTTGGCCACTGACTAGCACGAGTATCGTATTTGGTGACGGAGCCCTCACATAAAGCTCTAAAATTCCATCTGGCACAATCAGTAACCATTGCCTAGTACAAGCAGCAGGTGCATGAGTTCCACCCTCATTGATTTTAGCGGGATAAGAGTAACAGGGTTTAGGAGATAATCGACTTAATGCGATAGGTTTCCACTAATTTTGGATATACAATACAGGAATAATCCCAATGCTTAAAGTTTTAGCTTACTTTCTTACAGTATACTCAGACATCTATTCACCTGCTCGACTCCTTTATTCTGACCCAATACCAAGAAACCAGTACCACAGCGCAGCCTCCTATGGTTTCTACCCCTCTCAAGGCCTAGGCATCCTGGCGTTTCCCATCCCCCTTCTCCGGGCCTCCAATCCCTGCACAACAGAGTTTCCGGAACCTCTTAGCCGACTAGGCTTCCCGACCGCCGTCCTCCTTTTCGCAGTCCCGGGTGATTGATCGGATATCCGACAACTAACACCACTATCACAAACAATAGTTCCACCCCCGGTTTTAGCATCCGATGCCTCCCTATCCCCCGCAAGCCCCGCAATGCCATTCCGTGGTTCCCCGATTTCCGTTTCAACTCTTCCGGTGGATTCGCTGCAGGAACACAGGTTTCCCATTTCTTTTCCAGCGGTCGCGAGGTGCTAGGCACTATGTTTAGCACGGATTAAGGAAGGAGGGAAGGAACACTTTGTTCTATCATACATTCTTGCCTGCTTCTTGTTATTCCACGGGAGGGCTAGCGACCATCGATAGTTGGCTGGGGAAATGAGTAAGCGATCTCAGCTGCCAGAGAACAACGAGAAGTCGTCGGAGCATGAGGTTGGAATGTGAATGAGGAGGAGACTAAGGAAGGAAAGGGAAGAGGTAGAAATCTCATCTTCATATTTAAAGCGCGCGATAGTTGCTACTCGGTCTATTACTTTTCACAACCAATCCCCCTCCAGCATGCGTCGCAATCAGTGGCTGTAGCTAAGACAAGCCAGGACGAGCCAGGACAAGCCAAGCCGTGAGGGAGTGCGGAGGGATGGAACAGGAAGTGGGTCTGTTTAACTACTCGAGACGCAACAGTTGCGCCCTGTGATCCAACTACCGCAGTCAGGTAAATTTACGGCGAGTAACCCGGGACAACAGACCGAGCCCGGCAAATTTCGTTCGGATCCACCGAATGTCATCTGCGGAAACAAGATATCCGTATTGCCCAGGGAACTCGGGTAATTGAACCGCGTGCGATGTCATATGGCTTTCGTCTCTTAGTAAGGTCCAGAATCTTTTTTTCCTTTCTTTCTCAGCTGGGGGGAGGGGCTGAGTTTTTGCAGTGTCGTTTTTTTTCCATTCTTTCATCGATTATTCTGTTCTTACGGTGGCGAATTCCAAGACAGCGGAGGTTTGAGTTTAGGTACGAGGTAGGTCGACAGGGATGATCGGGTCGGCTCGACAGATGCCATAGATCCAAGAGCCGATACAACGGAACATACTCGAGTACATTAAAAGTACCGAAGGGCCGCAACCGAGGAGGCGAAAGACAGGAGTATTTAGCAGTTAAAAAATAAATACAGTACGAGCAGAGCCTCTGATAATTCCAGCTGGCCAGGAGCAGCGCGAGGCTGGAAATAAGGGGAACATGGAATACGGTATCGAGAGGGGTCTTGGAACAAGAGACAGGGGGCATGACACCAACCGTAGGAACAAGTACTGTAATTTGACATGATGATGAGTAGAAGAAAAATCTGTATTGTTTGAAGTACATAATAAGTATGACACTAATCCATAGTACTTTCAGCTATAAAAACTATGACAGAATACTTCATATAGTAGATTCCACATTTTTTTGCCTTTTTTGATGCTAATTTTTCCCAGACAGGGTTTTTTTGGGGGGGGGGAATTAAGGTCCTAGAAATAAGCTAGAATTAGAAATTATAAGAGACTCAGAATTATCAGAGGGAATCCCCATATTACAAGTAGTGTAGTTCTCCAAGGTCTAGAGTTAGTAGAGGGTCAGAAGTTTGTGAGGGGGGAATTATCGGAGGTTCTACTGTACGGTACCGTACTCGTACTGTACTGTACAAGTACAGAAGTCAGGGCTAGGGTTATCATTGAAAACCAGCAATTCCCGCATTAATCCCTGATTCCTGATCATCAATTGCCCATTTTTTTTCCTGGTAATTTATCGAACTCGTGCAGATCACCCCCCGGAACCCGCATTACTGTACTGCGCACCCAGAACAACGGTACGGGATTCTAATTCTTGATAACGGGACCACTGCCGTCCCATCCCTGCACCTCCCCCCCAGCTCCACAATATGCGGTTCCAGAACATAAGAGTCAGGACCAATTTCCCCATGGAAACCGCGACAGTTGTCGGGTTTGATGGGCAAAACCCAGGTTGACGATTTAAGAACCCGACCTAACCCAAGGAAGTGGAATCCATCGCCCAACACAACGAATCACCCGGGTTAACCAAACGAAGCCCAGACCCATCAGAAGTCTTGGCCGTGCGTCGCTCTAATTGGGTTGGCACGGCTTCCAATGCCGGTACTGTACCGGTACTCGAGTACCTACTCTTCTGTAGACTCGGACATCGGCGCTCGGTTGTCGGGGGCAATCTGTTGCGCTTTCGCCACCAGACAGAGGTAGAGATTATTGAGTCATAGGGTACCGTACTCGAGTACTCGTAGATGAGCGGTGCTCCTCGGACCCCTAGCAGCGAAGAATTTGCGGTGAAATCGATTTACTTGTAATTAGCTCGGCTTAAGGTCTCGTGTCATGTTATTCTTGTTTTTTTTTCTTGTCTTTTTTCCTTTCTCTCATTCGCTCCCCGTTAGGTGTTGCGTTCCGTTCGTACCCTAGTCTTACCCACTTATCCATTCTGCATATTGTCTAGTTCAGTGAATTAAGCGAGTCAGCAGGGCTTTTTCGCCCGTTGAAATTGAATGCTGGAGGCGCCAAAGCATTATTACTGTTCTAGGATTATCGATATATTTTATCCTATGGTAGTTGTACAGTACAGTACCTATCCGGCATCCACTATCAAACAAACAAAACAAACGAAATCACTAATTTAATCAAGCCATGGCTGCTAACAACCTTCCAACACAGTAGAAACCCCGATCTAGGAAGTGATCACCTTAGTCAGACAAGCCCAACCACGCCCGCCTCAACAGGAAATTGGGTCACTATTTTAATCTATCCCAATCGGGCTCTGCTTCGACCTCTCTTTCATTCTCTTGTCTCGATTGCGCTGAGCAATGGACTATCTGCCGGAGTCGATCCTATCCTCCCTGCCCCAGGGTACAGTGCGTAGATCATCGGCACATCTTTCCTGACAAGCACGGGGTGGCTAGCACACCATCCATCACGGGGAAGTCATCGAAAATATCCCACACTGGTAGTCGACTTTTGGGGTTATAATGATCGCAGTCTCGCAACAACTCACCCACCGATGAAAAACAACAAGCAGCCCAGATTGCACCGGTAGGAACAAGAGA
Source organism: Tuber umbilicatum (assembly GCA_003313605.1). NCBI lineage: Eukaryota > Fungi > Ascomycota > Pezizomycetes > Pezizales > Tuberaceae > Tuber > Tuber umbilicatum. The sequence continues at coordinate 10,280 of QLOI01001680.1, read as the reverse complement.
TTCGGATAGTCTATCGATATTTTGGGTTGATATGGGTTGATGAAAAATACATAGTGAATAATAACCTCCATATCTCACGAAATTCCTCAACCACTACGAGAGCAGCTTTTTCCATAGATTTAATTAATCAATCCGGTGTGTCTATTTTCTGGAATTTGTTTCCAGCAAAGCGAAATTATCCCATCTTTTTTTCTTTAATATTTGGGATTCATTCACGCCGTGATCTTGGTATCTTCGCCGCACGGCAACTCTAACATCTTGTCTCTCCATTGGCAGCTTGCCGTTGACACACACTAGCTACTAAATTCGTTGCCGGGTGGATGAGTGACTTCGCCATTGTGGCCAATGGCTCAGCCACCTGCATGGCTTTTCCTTCCATGTACCAGAAGAACCCGAATAATTGAACCGTGTGCTTTGAAGCCAAATTTTTTTACTTTTTTAGAATACGGGCAAAAAACACCACAAAAACACAGTCTCCTTCCCACTGCCGAGATAGAAAAAAAAAAATACAAAGTTTCCAGATCTTACTAAGAGAGGAAAGTACGACGAGATAGCACACGTTCAATTATTCAAGTTTCTACACGGTATTGGAAGAACGAAATTCCCGCTGTGGAGAATTTGTCGGACAGAAAGAAGAAAAAAAGAACAAAGGAATTTGCTCGAGGTTATGGAAGCACAGTCCTTTGGCTATTCACGCATATTTCGAAGTCGGCCGTTCACAAGGTCGGTATCATCTAGGTTCGTTCGTGGTTCGCTTGTCTTTCTATATTGTACTGGAGTTGTTTTCTTGGCGTGCACGACTGAGACACCCAAGCCCCACCCAATACCACAACAAACCAGGATTGAATAAGCCACACTCACATGATGCCACAACAAACTAGACTACAACAAACTTGGCCACAACAAACTAGGATAGAATAGTACTCTAATTTAGTTAAAAATAAAACAAACATTGTGCAAAAAATAAATAATAAGTATTGAAATTAACATTACAAACATTTATTATATATTATTATTTTTATATACATATATTATATAAAAAGTATAATATTTGCAATTGTGATTGATAGTAGTGTAAAATCATCCACAGTATATACTAAGAGCCTAATAAAAAAAAAGTGCATTTATTTCCTGTAAATTAGTATCAATGATCAGCATAGTAATATAAATGTATTTACATATACTTACTGCTTTTTGCATGAAATAAAACACTATTTAGCATTATTATTATAGTAATGGTTTGTGCATAACTTTATATACTTCTTAGATGAAATTATATACTTTGTAAAAGGTTTGATATTTCATTCATGATATTTATAAATACTCCTCCCCACAACATACTTGCTATATCTATTTTGAATTGGTTAAAATTCTAACTTCTTATAACTTATAATTAGAATTTGTTACAAGACAGAGTAGAATAAGTTTTACCATTAGAGCACAGTATTACATAAGTTAGGAGAAAACTTTTAATATGTTTACTGTATTCCATTTCTATTTATTACATAATCTACAAATAACTTCTGCTATTCTCGGGGGAGAATTTTATTACTTACTCTTTTAATTACTACTGGCAGTAACTTGAAATATAGTTTTATCTTAGAAATGAGTTGAATTGAGTTCCTGTTTGATGATACTAAGACAGGTTGAACTATAGAGGGGCGGGTACAACTAAAGGGGAAGTTTTAAAGAAAATATCCTGTTCCTATCAGCAAGCACTGATAGGCTATAGTGGGAAATATAGCTAGAAGGTATAGTTTTCTGAAATTCTGAAGAACTTATAACAAACTCTACCTACAGTTAAAAGTTTTTTATTATTATAATTTAAGAAACTTATTTAGAGTCCTACAATATTCCGAATTTATATTTCTAAGACCCTGTTCAGCATGTTCCTTTGATAGTATAGGTTTTATTGTATTGGGGTCCTCATATAGCAGTATATTCAGTACAGCGTATTAAACTACAATATATTTCTTATTGTATCTATCCATTATTAATGTATATTTTCATTATAGTACTCAGGTTCAGCATCATAAAAGACAAGATATTATATTATATGTTGTAATAAGAAGTTATATTAGTATTGAAAAAGAGCCTACAAAACTAATAATTTCTCTATCTTGAGCAATTAGTTCTCTGCAGAGTAAAAGGATGAACTGGTAGAGATTGTATAATAGGAGTTTGCCTTATAGTATTGTTTGTTATAATATCTATATTATATTTTTATTGATACTAACCGTGCCAAGGTTCCTACCGATTGTGTAACAGTGAACTGTTATAAATCTTGCAGCACGTCTACGACGTGCCCGACAGCTCAACACCTGATTTGGCTCAACGCCAGATTTTACAAAACTACAAATCTTAAAATACATTTCCTCCACGACCAATAACTGTAATATCTCTATTTCTTTTCCGTTGCCTTGTAGCTTGCTTCAGCTGCTGGAAAATAGGTTTCCACAATCTTTTACGCTCATGAATTGCATCCTTTCTGAGCTTTTCTACCTGTCTCTCGGCTTGCTCTACCTTCTTGTACACATTGGCTTTCTCTTTTTTTCATACAATAGCTCTTGCCTGATGAGCATATATCACACCACCCTTCTGTACTGACCTTCGACTCCGGTTTTGATGAATAGCGCGGGCTTGTTCAGCTGCTTGGGTTGTGTTAAGCTCCTTATACACTTGCGCTCCAGCTTGGGCCTGAGCCATACTACCCTTGATAAATTGGTTTAAATTTCTCTGCAATGTTGGAGAAATGGGATCTTGGTTCCGAAGGTACTCGGCATGACGCTCAAGTGAGATGACAGTATGCGGAGTTGAAACCGCTTCTGGATGTGCGGGTGGAGGCGTTATCGGAGGATTATAGCAAGGTATAACTCCTAACCTGTACGCATATTATGTATCTGTTTAGCTAAACATTGACCATAGATCTTTATTAAAGGCAATACATTCTATGAACTCTTGCTGTGAACCAGCTAGTAGAAAACATCTACACGATTGCCACACTTGAACTATTCCTAATCTCAGAATATTCTAGGGAACTAAAAAGTGACAAATACAAATGAGAAAATAGGGATCGTACTCAGGAAGAGCAGAGAGAACAATCTCTGAGTTATAATGGATTAAGCCAGTTTTGCGAAATGCAGAGATAATGGTCGCTGGTTTAAACGCTTAGTTGTGGATTGATGTGATAGAGGACAGAAACTCCATTTTGTTGAAGTTGGAGCACCCGGTTCGTGTAGCATAATCAATCGCCTCTGCGTGGTAGTGTTTAAGTGGTTGAAATACAACTACATCGAGTGGTTGCAGTAGGTAGGTAGTATGAGGGGGAAGGCAAAATGGTATAAGCTTCTTCTCATCGCAATAGGTGATAAACTCCCGTGTGTAATAAGATCCGTGACTATCAAGAAGGAGTAGGCGATAAACACCAGTGCGTCAGGGGAATAAAAATCTATCAAAGTGCTGAAGCTACTCAAAACCCAAGACATCGTTAGAATAGCCAGTTTCTGAAACTGCCATCAGAACGTCATCCTCAAGATTGGTCTTGGTAGACCAATCTTCTAAGTGTAATGACCCAGGCAGAATGAGCATTGGTGGCAGAACGTGGCCATCACTGCTAATCATCTCACATGAGAACACAAGCTCACAACATGTCGTACTACCAAGATAAGACTGTAGATCAAGATCCAGCATTACAATCCACTGGTCCTTTCCAATACCGACCCAAAATCCAGTTTCGTTAAAATTATATTGATTCCCAACCTGGATCCTGTTTTCCTCAGAAATATTGTGGTATCGCTTGAACCAGTCAGCTATAGAGGTATGATCGTGGGCATCTCTTCTATCTTGATCGATAGTTTCTTCCTTCCTAATATGGAATTCAGGATGCCGTTCAAGGAAGCAGGTACTCCAGGCTTTACTCACGGTTGGGGAGGGGTCATCGTTGTAGTTGGGGGAACGATTGCGCTTCAGAATATCATTTGCACAACTCGTTACAATAAGAAGGCGGGCGGAGGTTCCGATTATATCCGGACATTTTAAGTATGGATATACTGCAAGCTCTTCTGCTTCGTTAAGTTTTCTGTTCACAGCTGGTCTTTGCGTACGAGTTCGACGTCCCTTCCAGCGTCCCCGGAGACGAGTCTCAGAAACACCAAATTCCCTTGCTGTGGTGGTAACATTTGGTTTTTGGCTTTCCTGTAACTTGCAACATGCTTGCTCGATCCTGGCTTCAATATCAACATACTCCTCCATCATTTTGAGAGAATCTTCGTTGGCTGTTTGAACTGGGTGACTGGGGTGGTTGTGAAATCTGGCGTTGAGCCGAATCCGGCGTTGAGCTGTTGGGCACGTCGTAGACATACTGCAAGATTTGCAACAGTTTACTGTTACACAATCGGCAGGAACCTTGGCACGGTTAATAGAGAGAAATCTGGGTGGAAGGAAAATATGAAGATGTTAGAAAATGTAGTAGATGAAGAAAGAACAAAAGGGTAAGAAACAAAAGAAGAAAAGAAGTTAATCACAGGTTATAAATCTGATCCACTGGCTGTACTCTGTCAGAAGTTTTCATAATTGGAAGTTCGTATTTTGTCTGTATTCTATTCGTGTATTGTACATATGTCCCTTTCCTTAAGGTTGCTACAGAAAAGAACATAATCAAAACTTTCACCCTCCCACATACAATCTCCACTGGCATCCCCATACTGTCACAGCAGAAAATCCTATTTAAAATGTATAGAACACCTACAAACCATGTCTCTACCCTCATAGTACATGTCAAGTAGGGCTTAAAACATATAAAAACAAAGAAAATGAAAATAATATTATCAAGTAAGATAAGCTTAAAAGAAATAATTTTAAAGATCGTAGAAGAGAAAAAAAAAAAAGTTTTAAAGAAAAAAGAAGAGTATTTTTTAATAGTAAACAATATAAGATATTACAAAATAGTAGGATAGTGCTAAGAAGCAAAATTCTATCATGAAAAAGAACTTTTTGTATATTTTTTTACAAGTTTGTTGATTTGTTATAAATTAAGTTTTTTAACCATCTGTAGCAATTTGCACAGTAGATGCACACTGGGTATTCATTAGGTACATTGGTCCTCACACCATAGTAGTATGTACTTGGCGGCTAATCGCATCAACACAGAACTGATAACCTGCGAGGTCTCGCGGGCCTTTTGCTAGTGGCTGTGTACTTGTACGGTACTGTACAAACGAAGATGAATAGGGGAAAAATACCCGAAGTATCATACAGGCATAAGAATAATTTCTCCTCCACAAAATAACTTTTCACACAAACAGTCTTCCAGACAAACTCTATCAATCCAACAAGAAAACACTAACCAGGTTTCCGCCTCTGCAGTGCCAATGGCAGCGCAACCGTGGAAAAGTCACTTAGCCCTCCCGGCTACGTATTTTAGTGCCTCGGACCGCCCAGGGTGGTGATCATCTACCCTAATCTACAGGAGAATTGTCGTGGGGGTGGGCTTCTTCCTGCAGCTAATTCATTCATTCATTTATCACCTTCGGTGCTTTATAGTATTGTTTGCTTGTAAAGCGAAATTGTTGTATTTTTATTGTGTTTTTTCTTTTTGTAATTAGGATACATTCATTACACTATAGTACCCCATCACTGTTGACATCTATCCTACCCAAGGTGGTTACTCTACCAAGATGACACATAGTTGTGCTCTCCGGAGGTATTTGTATCAAGAATTCAAGGGTTTAGGGGACAGAATAGGAGCAATGGCATCTCGTGGTGTGAGAGACTGACAGATGCTTCTCGCTGCCGAGAGCCTTGAGTTGAGACTTCTGGTTGTCCGTCTCTTTGTTTTCTGACCGCTTTGCGAAAGTGCATCATATCGTATGATCGAGCGTTGGCCCTTTTTTCCGTCGAGAAAACCTTTCGGGGCTCAGTTTAGGCATTACACACCGAGGGTCTGGGGGCGAGCACGATAGTCTTGGCAGGCCCAAACTTTGTTCCCATCCTGGTGCTGATCCATCGAGCGATTACCTGTAATGTTGTGCACGAGTCGAGCGGGCTCGAGCTCTCCCTATATACAATTGTTGGTTGTTTTGAATGATAATGGCAGTGTATATTAGACGTTTTTTCTAATATCCGGAATCTTGGCGCTAGCTTGCATGGGTCTTGGCACTAAGCTATCTAGATAATGGTAAAAGCGTCCAGTTGAGGTATCGTGGCCACTATAAACCCGAGCCTCTTGGCGGCTCGAGCCCTGGAGCCTAGGGGTGCCACGAGCCGAGCCGGTGGCTCACCAACAACTGCACGTGATACACCTCTTGGAGGCGATCAAGAGATCTCGTGAGGGAGCCCGCTCAATGTTCGCGAGCAGCCAGGCCAGCCGGCGGGTGGCCCGCAGATACACAGTCCGGCCATGCCACGCCAAAGTGACACTGGCCTGGGCTCGTTAGGCCCGGCTTTGCCGAAACCCACAGATATGTGGAAATATGATGCAATATCTGAAGATATTGTGTGTGGGCTCATCCGGGACACACGGAGAAGAACCAAAAACATTCCAATAGGTTCAAAGCACTGACAGTAGTGTGGATGCTGGGCAATTATGTACCGGTATCGCGCGACATACCCCTAAAGTGTGAATAAATTACTCTCACATTAAAAATGATTATTTCATTACCAAACCATACTGCCCCGCCCCCGAGTGTCATCAATCATGAACCTCCAATCCTTAACGCTGGTCCTTTCAGCCTCTTCTTCAGGCACTCTCAGTCCTGACGATTCCTCAAGGTAAATCATTTCCCCATTTCCTGATCTTGACTGCCAGGTTGATCACAGCTGTTCACACCAGAATATAAGTGACACCCCGAATCGCCATAAGTTCTCTGTCAATTGACCCGAGGCCATAAGTGAACATCACGGTAACATATCAAGCTAGTATAGTCTGGGAATGCATAAGGCTTTTGAAGTATACGCTCGTGTTTCGCTCGATCCGTGTCAATTTAAACAGGCCCTGGGAGCCCTAAAGAATGTGACCAATCACGATCGATCACTCGGGAACTTGCAAATATCTGCAGTCCAGCTGCCGCAAAGGCCCAGGCCGGCCCAATGAGCCCAGAAACCAGGCCGGACTAGCCGCTCGCGAACACCGTGTCCGAGGCTACTTCCGCCTTCGTAGACAGACGAGTTGAATGTCCTAGGGATGTCGGTCGAATTGAAGATGATGACATCTGAGATCGTGAGGTTCGAGCTCTAAGCCCTCAAACATTTTCACCTATCCAACCGTTTCATCCCGAATCATTATCGAGAACCGGCCCCCACCGCACAAGCCGACAGTGTCCTCGGCCTCCTTCAACTCTCGTGCCTCACCCATTCCTTGCTCTTCTTCCACCGGCCTCTAGTCTTACTGCTTCCGAATTCTGGGAACCCCCGAATCCACCATGGTTCCCGGCCGCCTCCTTCCTATTGTCAGTCGTTTGAATTGATATCCGACACTACCACCGCGATTATTAGCAGTAGCTCTTCTAGCCCCAGCCCACACCTTGGTTCCTGCTTTCTCCTTCGCCAGCTTCTCAATGCCATTCCATAGTTTACCAGTTTTGATTTTAGGGATTCGAATGTACCCGCCACGCGAGCGGGGGTTTCCCATCCCCCCTCCGGGAAAATATGAGGTGCGTGATGAATTTGGAGTAAGTTTCGAAAGGGGAGAAAGAACGCTCAGATGTGCACTTTTCTCTTGTTCCCACACTGCGGGGCTCGCGACAGTGTTCTGTTGAGAGGGGCGCGGGTAACCAGATGTGCTATCTGCGGGAGCGGTAGGGGGCGAATAATAGGAGAGGAAGGAGGAAGGAAGGAGAGGGAGATCGGATAGTAAATATATACTCACGATCGCCACCTCACTACTAGCAGGCTTCACTTCCAGCTCCGAATCTGACAATATATCGCCCCCCCTGGACCCCGGAACCCTTCTGGAAAGTATATAGAGCTATGTTATGGTCCGTGAAAACACCGCAGTCTAAAGAGGACTGATACCGCGCAGCGAACTAGACCTTTAAGTAACTTCATGAAAAATCACTCAGTTTGCTAAAATTGCTTACATTTTGAATGTCTCGTTGGCTTATTTTCCCGCAATTTTCAAACCTTTATACTACTCCAACCACAGCCGGTATTAAAATTGTGGCACATAGACCTTGCAGCTAGAGATGCTAACTATATAACGTGTGTAACAGAAATTTTAAAAATTGAGTTGTGGATTTGATATAAACCTTTTCAGGAGGCAACTTTTTGGCCACATTTTTTGTTGGTTTATCGCGAGCGGAAACGGAACCCACTTCGGACCGAGTATTTCGGCCACCCCCTCCGGAGGGGCAGAAATAGCACTGAAATATAGCAGCCCTAAAGTCTCAATAATTATTCTGGTGTCGTATGATGCTGCGAGTAGTTGCTAGTGAACCTTCAGTCATCAGAGAGTCCACCCCCGAAAATTATCAACTGGGTACAAGTGTTGTCTTTTCCGGCGATTTTGTAACCATCTCATATGGAAACTAATCCGCTCTATTCCCCTTCACCGCCCCTACCAGTTGTACCAATACTCTTCACCGCTCGTGCCGGTATCAACCTCCTTCAATTTTCTCTAGCTTTTTTTCGCTTCTCTACAACCCTAACCCTTCAGTAAGATCAGATCGTGACGGCCCTTTGTTTTTAAGTGCACATTTGATCCACAATACCGGGGGTCGAAGGGGCCATGCCTGACATGGATGGTAAATATTTTGTACACGATAATATAAACCAGGGTCCAAGCTAAAGGAAAGAAATCAAGGGTAAGTTAGGTGATCAACGACTGTAGCAAAGCTGTCACCAAGAAATAACGGCCCCAGCATTGGGGTTATGAAGAAATATAATTTCTCAGGAGTATGCCTATCCTATCGGGAATCAAATACGTGCGCTGCGCATTCCCGACCCACATATAATCTCTCCCCGGTCTTCCTCGCGGCATTCCGGTAACCGGTGGTTAAATGCAGTGCGTTGGGAAGTTGCTCAATAAAGCATCCGGATTCGAAGAAGATGCCATCGGATCGCGAGGTGGTGCAATACCTGTTATGCCTTGTGGGAGGGGGTAGTTTTCGATGGGGGGTATTTGAAAATCGCGGCGCCTGTTGCGCGAAATGCTAGCGCTCCTTAGTCGCAGTGATACACGTATGCACTCGGGGAGGGATGTACAAGCCTTGAAAAAATTTCTCCCGTTTGCTTTCCTTCCTGCTTGTCAACTCCTAGCCGCGACCTTTCTTTCTTTTCTTCTGACACACTCATATCCGCCATAACCAATCTACTGTGGCGGGCATTCCCCCGAGGCGTGCGGCATTTGAGGCTACAACCGCAATAACAAACGCTTGATAAAGCGAGTGACATCTTATAAAAAGCAAACACACAATGGCATAATAGGTTTCATAACCCACACGACACAACCTGTCATAACCTCCCCACCAAAGATCGAAGTAGCGCAAGAGCCCATCCAATTCAGATAACACTACACACGGATGGTTGCTGGAGATCAGCGCCAGGTATGGGCAAATTTTGCACCTAGCAGGACTACCGTGCTCACCGCTAAACGCACGGCGGATGGCGCCCGTACTACGCCCTAAAAAACCACCCAGACAAGGACCGTGCCAACGCTCGGCTGCCGCCACTATTTCCAAATATTCGAACTCTGAGAGGAGGTAGTGTAGGCATGGATGGAGGGAGGGAGTGGCGGCAAGTAAGATGATTACGGAGGTGTTGTGGCCCTTGCGGAAACGATCCATACGCTATCTAAATGAGATTCTAAGGGGGTAAGTGAGGTGATCCTTCCTCGCCCTTAAGTCGTTCTGGGCAGTGTTGGCTCGAAGGGCGGGGTTCGTGATAAAAATTGACGAAAGCATTGGAGCTCGTGTTTATAAACCCCCGCCTCGAAAGTCTGACGGATTCAGAAAATCCACAAAAACGGGCTATGATAACTGAATTTGATAATACGGCATAAGAAAAGGTATCATGTGTGAATGGGGGTTGGGGAACCAAGAGAAAGCCTACTTTGGAAGATGTCCCTTCATTGTCCCACGGCTATCCGCATACCTTCGTCTATACTATCACCTTCGAAAAACCCTGAGAGGACAGCAAAGGGCTCCTCGTCGTCTTCAATGCTACTTTGTCCACATAACCGAGCAGTCTCGTAGGCTAGGAAATTGACTCAAACCCTCTCTCGGCAACCCCCCTTTATAACCCGTTTAGTGTCCCCGCCCCGTTTAACCCCACCCCTTGTCCCGCCT